>CAMOHE010049819.1:0-56645 GCA_946598075.1 Artocarpus hirsutus | reverse complement strand
TAAATGTTAATTACTATTTTATGAATATATGACATGAACACATTGAGAAATAAATATTAAGTAATTTAATTGTGTTATGTGTTATAAATATGTTGGTATAAATATAAATAGTAATTGTGTTGGAAGTGGGTTGGTATAAATATAAATATTAATTGTGTTATTTTTTACGTTAATTGTGTTATGTTTATGTTTATTAATCGTGTTAATTGTGTCGTGTTATGCGTGTTATAGGTGTATTAATCGTGTTAATTATGTCGTGTCGTGTTACGCATGTTATAGGCGTTTCGTGTTCGTGTTTATATTTTAGGCACGTTTATTAATCGTGTCGTGTTCGTGTTCAGCATAATCGTGTCGTGTTGTAATCGTGTTGGCACGAACACGGCACATAACACGATTTGCCAGCCCTACTTATAGGCCTTCTAGTCACTCCACGATAGACGATGGCTTCTACAACTACTGGTAGTATGACTATTTTTTTTACTTTAATCTCTTAAAGATGACAATCTTAATTAGACGTATTGTAGGTCTTATTAGCTCCCTCAACTTGTCTCATGTCATCCACAAAAAAAGGGAAAAAAAAAAGAACAATGACGACTTAGAAGAAAAAAAAATCCTCCATCTTTTGTGACAAAAAGAAAAAACATTGCTTCACCATTGCAATTTGTGTGCAATGTGCTGCATTTTTATCATTACTCAAGTCTAACACTGGACAACAATCACTCTCCACATAAACAGCACAAAAAAGTAATAATTTCCTTACTGATGTACGGGGATAGCAAAAGTTACATATGATGGCAATGAAAGTTACGTTTTAACATCATTGGGCTACGTGGGCCTCCCAACCATCTATCCCTACATGTTGATTGACAAGAATACCCAAACATAAGCAGTATAAAAAAATTATTTTTCTAGAGGATAACAAAAGTTACGTATCACAACAATACAAGTTACATTTCAATATAATTGGGTTACGTAGTTGTTTCTGCCCAGCATTCCATGCATTTTAATTGCCACCAATACCCCCAACATGTTTATATTTGCCACTTGCCTAGGTCAACTACTAATGCCTACCGATAGTAGAAACGATTAGTTAAAATAAGCTAGAATTCTAATAAAGCCACCTAGAACACCTAATGCTAAATAAACTAGATTATTGTATCTAACCACACTTAATACTTGGGATGAAACTTCCATCCAAATGGATGGAAGTAGAATCATATATATATATATATATATATATATGTGGGTGTGTGTATCATGATACTTTTTCATTGAGGGGCATCTCTATCTTCCTCTTAATCCTTCATAAAAGTGGAAATTGAGATAGATGAGTGGGTAAATGTGCAGAGTACAGAGAGACTCTTGTAAACATAAGGATGCGATTGATATAAATAGATTGCTAAATCTTTAATTTAACAAAACAAAATGATCAAAGTGCATGATCAAGAAGAAGAAGAAGAAGAAAGTAAGTTCAGATGAAGAATTTATACAACTCATTGAGGTTAGTAATCTAATTTATCATGTTTGCTCACCATATATATATATGTGTGTGTGTATATATATATAGTACATTTCTATAACGTGGTAGTAACTTTCATTTCACCATATGAGCTAAGGGGAACTCACTACGTCGATATGAAGAAAAATTCTTTAGCTTCATCTGTTTGTCACAAATATACATGGATTCTATTATACTATAAACAAAGCAAAAAAATTCAAGCCTACTGGCTTGGTGATTGGTCGGATTGAGAGGTATCCACGCGACTCAAGCGTTTTCTCCTGTATCTCCATGCTACTTGAATGCATGATGCTGCAAGATTTCTCCAGTAAGGCGATTCATACCTGCAATGAAGAATATGCAATCATTTTCAGGCAAAGGGACATACACACACACACACGCCTTTCATCGACATAAATTTATGACAAACTTCATGCGTCATCATTCATATTTTGTTGGATTGAAAAAGTGTTTTCCAAACCAAGTATTAGATATGGTGGCAAGCTTCCCCAATAATTTAAATAGCAGATAAAAACCAATCTGAATTAATTCATGTACTTTGATAATATTTCAGTACGCAAAACTGGAACTGGATGAATTAAAAACTCCGCTCATGTTTTTTAATGTAAGAAGAAAGCACCTTATGGCTCCTTGAACACGTGGATTTCGCAATAATCTCGAATAAAGGCTGGTAACCTCTTCAAGGTCAGCGGCTCGGAGTGAAAATGCTTCTACATTCGTCAGACACACCACTGTCCTATTGCTTCGCAATCTCTTTGGCGGAATCTTGATCGTTTTCAAATCTACATATGATATATAAATATATATATTAAAAAAACACACAAGAACAACAACAGAGTTTTCAGTTCATTTACTTGCAGACAATTGCAGGCAAAACAAGACACTTGTATCGGTGCTATTAATCCAACTCAAACCTCTTTTGTCTTAGTTTTTCGCAGACAGCGTCTATGATAGGATCATCCATAAGGGCAAATATCCGAACCTACAACATTTTTTTTTAACTGTAAGGACATGAACAATGACTTGATGTGAAGTCAACAGGCTGTGAAACACTTACAATGATTGTTAAAGACGCATGTTGCAATATAAATTTCGTGTATAATATTCATCCAACATAGGCTTTCATGTCATTCTTTGACTAGTTACAGAATCAATATGGACTTATTGGGCTGACAATTCGTGTTTGTGTGTCATGTTTGTGTCAGCATGATTACACCATGACACAATTAGGCTGAACACGAACATAACACGATTAATAAGCATGACTGAAATGCAAACACGAACACGAACCGCCTATAACACGTCTAACATGACAACACGATTAACACGATTACTAAATGGGTTATGACGGGCTGACACGATAAAAACACGTATATGACACATTTATAACCCAGTTAACTAAAAACTTAAAAAAATAAAAGAAAAAAATAAGAAAATTAACAAAGACACAATATCTAATTAATTTACAAATATTTCAAATATTTTTATTTTAAGTTTAAACGTGCTATAAATAGGCGGGTCGTGTCGTGTCGTGTCGATACGTTTACGGTCCATTTAATTAAATGTGTCAAATGTTAAACATACTAGCACAAATCTAGCTCGTTTATTTTCGTGTTATTTATGCCCACCCATTTATAGCCTAATTAATAAATGTGCGATCCAAACCCATTTATCTTATGTCGTTTTCGTATCGTGTCATCGTACCCTATCTGAAATTACCGGCCCTAAAGACTATCACCACTTGAGATAACTAGCATTTTTCTAAAAATTAGTACACCTGGAATTAGCCAAGGGGAATACGGATGAAGTTGTTATATTGTATAGATAGGAAAACACGAAGTGGTTATAATATGATGTCTAGTTAATTTGGTGCTGACCTTCTTGATGAACTTAAACAGATGGCGTCTTATATCTCTCTGAAGGTCTTCAGGTAAATTCTCCAAAAGCATTTCCTCATTTACGCCTCTGGTGGCTGCCCAATTATACCTTTCTGCTTGCCGTACTCGCCTACATAATAGACCAACAAGTTTTTAGGTTTCATAATCCTGAATGTCGTGTGGGTATGCAAGAATGAAAGAGGAACCATAATGTTTGATGGACGTTTTGTTCTTAAAGAAAATCATACGGTTAATTTATTAGCAAAAAATGTAAAAGTAACAACAAAAATACATAGCTAGAAAAGACAAGGACCTTATGATAATACCTTCTAAGTTCGTTTGGCAGGCGCCGGTGGCTCATCCACTGCTCGACATCTCGACGTCGTAGTGACATTTCTAGCCTCCTACAGAGTGGACAAGACAAAAGTGAAATATTCAACATACAATTCTTTAAAAAAATCTATGGTAAAGTTGCTTTGTCAATAGCTTCTATCACCCTTTTGTGGGACTTTTGGCTGGACTCTTTCTATTTTAATAAGCTTCAAGGTTTACTCACGTGTCCATAATGTCAAAATTATAGCATTGATTTATAGTTCTCTACAGGGTTAGTTGAATTTCAAGGTATCTTAACATATAGAATTTAGTGGGGTTTTATATTCTGAGCCGTTTCCACTTTGTCATCTGATTAAAAACAAGATGAAGGTAAACAAGAGGGTAAAAACATAGAGGATATATGAAGATATTCTGGGATTCTCAGGTAATTGTGGATGTTAAAAATGTTGTGTCTGCCTCTAGATAATCCAAATGTTTGGTTCTTTCCTCTCAGATAGTCACAAAAAGATATTCAAGAAGCCTATGTTAGAGAAGCGGTACGTTCCGACTTAGAAGCTGAAATTGAAATATATTTTTCTCTAAGAAACAGCTTTGGACTTGTGAGTTTTTTTTTTTTTTTTTTTAAATCTATCTGCATAGCAGCATATATTATGCAAAAAAGTGTGAATTTCCAATCCATGACTCCCCAGAAAAAAAAAATGAAAACCCAATTAGCCCACCAAAGTTCAAGAAAACATTAACAGAAAGGGGATCTAGCTTAGAAGTCTATTTCTACTAAAAGAATTCATCAGACCATTGAAACTATATTCCAAAATGAGTTTTTTGCATGTAAGATTAGCAATTAAGGAAGTTGGGCAAATACCTCTTTCCGAGAGCTTGAAGAAAATTCTGCATGTTTCCAATGAGAAGAGCGAAAAGCAAAAGGCCAAGTCCAATAATAGCCATGGTGAAAAGAACTTCCCCAACAAAGTAGCTCGGAGATAGATTTCCAGCCAGAGTACTAATTTGCTTCAACAGATTGTTCACATGACAAGAGTTCTTCTTCAGTAGATGATGTACACTCGTAGAATGCATGATTAGCATAATCAATGTGATTAAATCATAACTGATCAACAATGAAGAAAAGAAAATCTATTCTAAAAATTCAAGTGATAGATAAATTACAAATTAAAATCCTAGGAACATTATAGATCCATGATCAGTATTATAGAGCATCTTTTCTTCAAATAATGCAAAATGAAGTAACGCAGGATACTATAAGGAAGACGAAAAGCCATCAATCGGAACAAGCACAAAACAGCCATGACCAAGGCAGCCATACGAAGTGAAATTAAAGATCAAGCTAAAAGGACATAATGAGCTCTAAAAGTGTAATTAACTCAAACACCACCCCAACCCCAACACCACGGCTCAGTTTTGATACAATAGAACCATGGGTCTATATTTGATTTCCTCACAATTCTCACATTATCCAGACACCAACTTGTGATGTTTTGCTTCCTGTTCACACTACACATTTCCAAACACCAGTTTTAGATTACAGTTTAAATAACATGGTTTAGGACTGGTTCACAAACCACATCAATTCCAACCTACGAACCAAACGGACCAATGAACTTTCTATGATTTTTAAGTGAAAGATAGTATCCAACATGAAAAGATGGACAACTACAAACAGATAATGAAGCATATGTTAAAAAACAAATAATACCTGGAACCCCCAAAATAGTGAGTATACATATCTAGTAATCACACTGCTTTCTGTGTAAGGTTTACAGCTTTTACGTAGATTCCATAAGGAAAACCATCTTCACTAAAGCAAGCTGCAGCGTTACTATCATTAAGCCACTTTGATCTTTGTTTTGCATCTGCATCCCGTCTAACGAAATCATTACCATGTCCACAATCTATGAATCTGCACAGCTCGATTGCAGAGCGATGACAAGCTTTTCGAAGACATTGATTAACCCTCTAGCACAAGAAACAAGGGGAGTCAGTGGATGATAGGCTACCAAATTTCAGTTCCATATTAGTCAAGGGAGAATCTTGGTTTGTCAATTTAATCGTTTATGTCCATGGAGAATACAGTATAACAAGAAGACAAGCAATCCTTGATAGATGAAAATGAAAAAAGAAAAAGAAAGAACCAACAACAACGACAACTACTAGAAGCTACTCTCCTGCCTAAAGCTCAAATGGAAGGGACTGTAAACGGGTAAAAGAAACCCACATCCCACATCATCAAAATATAAAAATAAACGCCAAGTTATAAGGACATTAGGTCACCCCATTTAACAAGTTGCCCTTTTAAGATAGAAATCTTATCATGGAACACGAACTGCAAAGTTTTTTCATCATATTTGTGTTACTTACTAGCAAATGCAAAACTGTATGATGGTTTATCATGAGTACTTGCGACAGAAAATAGAAAGAGATAAACAGACAAAATTTATTTAAAAACACTAGTTTCAAGGATTTCAAACCCACCTGTAACCCAAAGAGATACCAGCCTGACCCAACAACATGGCCAGTTAATACAAAGGTAAGAAGATTAATAATAAAATTCGCCCATGCTGACTCAAATATGAAGCCACTTGGAGACTGACCAATAACCAAAGGTAGGAACCTATACAACCTTGGGATATACTGCACAAGGATCGCAACACGTAAAAGATTTTTAGCGTAGTTTGCTCCAGATGATCCCAAGTGTTTTGGTAGAACCAGTAATATAATGATCTGCAAATAAGTGAAGAATTTATTCTTGATGTGCAATGAGTAACAAACACTTAGCATCATTCTCTTCTAAACAATGTATAAATAAACTTTGCGCATGCATAAAATGACAGAATCTCTTTATACGAGTAACTTTGGTCAAACAAAGGACCATATGCACATAACACATTATTACTCAAAGGGTACATTTACAAACAAAAATGGTCACTGGAAATACAAAATAACATATAGTATGATATGTAACGCAGAAGAGAAATAAGCAAATATCCACTGTCTCTGTGTGGGGGTGCGTGTGCGTGTGTGTGTGTGTGTGAGAGAGAGAGAGAGCGAGAGAGAGAGAGAGAGAGAGAGAGTTACTTGAGGAAGCGGCAATACATCAAAAAAGTCGATAAAAAAATATCCTTGAAGGTAATTGAGAGCGATTCTTCTGGGGTGGTCAACTAACTCTCCTGCACCTACCACTCTAGACTCAGGAGCCACATAAGCCAACCTAAACTGAAAGCAAAGGAAAAAAAAAAAAAAAAAGAAACATGCTAAAACTTTTACAAATTAGATACAATAGACACACGATAATCTAGAATGGTAGCAGCATTTAGTGCCAAAAATCAATTTCAAGTAAAGCATTAAATCGGAAATTGATTCCTTCTAAATTTCCTTCCATTATGATTCCTTTCAAAGAATTTTTCACAATAAATGTATTTCAAAACACAAGGAACTGTACAATGCACTATATGGGCTGGATTACAAAGTGTCAAGTGCCTATAAGAAAAAGGAATGTGAAATGATAGTGTCAGAATATAAGATCTTTTGTTGGCACTGCCCACCTCTTAATAGCTTAAGCTCTTGGGAGAATTAGCAAAGTAACTGATAGAACTTGGACAATGCAAAGGAAATGGCATCATGAAATATAATAATACTTTAAGGATGAACACCAAGAAGATTCAAGTCCAACTAACAAAGCATATACTAAGTTAAGCCATTTGGCAGCCAATTCAAACGGTAGCTTCCTTTAGCGTCCCCATAGAGAGCATTATGGAACTGCAAACAAGAGTCTCGTATTCTTCACTTCACATTTTCTATTTCCTACCTCTATTCAGCCACTACCTCCTTCATAAGTGGAAAATGAATACTCTCATGTAAACGAGAACAGAAAACCTTGTAATAAGCTAATCATGTCACAAGAGAAGCTATATAACCAGAATTGTATCCAGGAACTACAAGCTATATAGCCAAGATTTAGCATTTTAATGTATTAAGTTAAAAAAAAAGGTTAACAGTTGTAACAATATCTATCTGTTGCAATTCAGAAACAAAATTGCACCGCATTGAGAAAGAAACATACTTGGGAATCAAAAATACCCAAAGATTTCGGGTGCTTCGGCGGAATCGGCTTGTAATGGTAATAACTTGGGCAAGTTGTACAGTAAGGATCATTACACATTCCCAATTGGCCAGACCTCATTAGGTGATCAGTTTTCCTGCCAAAGTTGTCATCAGGCCAATCATTCTGGTTCATTCCAATAATGGAAGTAAACTTTTCCACTCTGGGTGCTACTTCTTTTGGCGGTTTCGCAACCTGACCACTCAGTCCCAGTCGAAAAACAAGGTTATCTGCTCTGCAGTTACTAGATAATGGACCGCTCATAGCTACAAATGGAGTTCTTTGACTCATTAAGGGACCAGTGTGGCCAACAAGGTTAGTTTCTCGCTCATGTGATTCAATTGATGGCATTTCAATGGAAAGCGATGCACTCCGAGTCCAATGGAGGGGTCTTCTAAAGCGCGAATCCCCATGTTTTTCAAGTGACGGTGGGTGACTATCCGGTAACATTGGCGTCTCATCTCTTTCACGAGCCATTTCTCATAAAATTGGCCTTAAAAAGAAAGAAAAAAAGTGATGTATTGAAGTAAATATTTGCTATTTTCTGCCTATTAATGGCTACAATGTCACCCAAAAAAAATTTTGTTTTGTATATTTCAGATAGAAATTGGGCCTCCAAGGCTTCACTAGTCTTCCCCTTGAAAGATAAAATTGAATATTTGAATCCAAAATTTAAACAGAAACTAAAAAAGAAACAAAATTTTAACAGAAATTACGGTCCAATGTCTTGGACTGTCAGTCTTGTTAGTCTAAGCTAGCATGTTATAGAATGATAAAAAAATTAAGCCTGCAAGAGTAAATTATCTTCAGTTGCTTGGACATCTAAATCGCCAACTCCAAAGTCACATGCATTATACGAGTATACAAACATAATAATCTCATTGCAAAGGTAAAGTGAGAAAAAAAAAAAAAAAAAGCCAAGTTAAAGGATCACAATACTTGCTTAAAAATTAAAGGGCATAGTTTCCCAGCCACGCTATACAATTTTGGAATATGCTAAAATTGCACACAAAAAAAAAAAAAAAAGAGAGAGAGAGAGAGAGAGAGAGAGAGGATAAAAACAGAAACTGCAGAACAGAAAAGAAGGGGAGCAAAACCTGATTAGATGTTGGAAGTGAACTCTTGGACAGGAAAGCTTCAAGCTGCATTACCCACAAAAAGCCATAGAGAGAGAAACAGAAAAGAAGAAAGAGAGAGCAAAGAGAGGTGTGATTGACAAAAGGGGGAGACTTTGAAGAGTCGGTTGGTCAATCAAACAAAGCAAACGGTTTTTGGCTTCTTATGCATTTCATTTTCACATTAATAACAACGCAGCTACCGCTTGGTTGGTTAAGTCCACTTGGCTGGTAAATTTACCTTGACCTATACATTCAGCCACCATTTTTATTTTGTTTCAAATGAAAAGGTTTAGTGATTTTTTTTCGACAAATTATTACATTTTTCTAGTATTTAATCCTTAAATTCGTCGCAATACCCCCTAAAACTTAATTAAGCAAGAAAAATAAAGATAAAAAAATTTTGAACTCATACGTTTTTCTAATTTTAAAGTCATATATATTTTGTCTCAAACTTTTTTTAATAGTTCTCACCAACCCAAACTCATGTCCGTCCTATCTTTTACCTTTTCTTTTTCTCGCCCCGTTTCATGCGTTGCCCGTTTTCTTCTTCGCTTTTCTTGACTTACCCTCCACTTCATTTATTTATTTAGCTTTCAATAGTTTTTTTTCCATTCCTTCAAATAAATAAATAAATAAAAGGTCTTCTTCTGACTAGCTGGACCAAAAAGTCTCTTTCAATACGTTGAAGGGAGTTGTTCAGTTCACATTTTGCAATTACTTTTTGCGTGTGGGTTTTTTCTTCCGATGAATTAAAAGAAAAAAAGTCAATTACGTTGAATTATTCTCCAATATCAATTCTGTGTTTGGCAGTCCAATTCTTAATTACGTTGAATTGTTCTCCAATTTCAATTCTTAATTACGTTGAATTGTTCAGTTCACATTTTGCAATTAATTTTTGCATGTGGGTTTTTTCTTCCGATGAATTAAAAAAAAAAAGGTTAATTACGTTGAATTATTCTCCAATTTCAATTCTTAAAGGATGTTTGATAGGCCGTAATCTAGACTATTTTTTAGTTATAAATAGTGTAAAGCTCTCACATGCTACAATAACAATAATAAAATCACTACAGTTTCAAGCTCTCAAAAAACAGTTCTAACCAACTGTTTTAACAACCTTGTCAAACACCCTATTAATTTCAAGTCACCCCTTTTTCACCCAAAAACAAATTTTTGTCCTAATTTTTCTAAATTTAGAGATATGGTAGGTTTAGTTCTAAGCTATTTGTATATTTTTATGCTTTTCTAATTTTGTCCACATCTTCTTCCTCCTTATGCTCTCTCCACCGCTCTCCGCTCTCATCCAAATCGACAAGCCCTCGCTGTTGATTTTCCCCTCGTCTTTCACATCTCTGTCGATGAAAAGCATTGAAATGGTGAAAGGTGCCACCGACGACCATCCTCTTACCACCATGTCTTCCTTTATTTTGTCAGTACACCAACTTGATCAACAAGCTTCTTACGAACTTGCCTCGTGAGGAAGCAAGTCGGCGGTGCTTCTGCAACTCCCAGATTTGTGAGGAAGCGACGCCGACATGGCGACTGCTTTTGCATGAGCCTTGGATTTGAGTGATGAGGAGACATCGAAGACGATGGCAACAACTTTTCGATAGTGGGCGACGTGGTGTTGATGCAGCATTGGTCGGCAACAGAACCAGGGAGGAAGGAGGGAGAGAAGAGAGGGAATATGAGGTATTAGGGTCTTTTAAGGGGTCTGTTTCTAGCATTGCTGTATTTTGGGGGCTTATCAATGATGTACTAAGGTTTATCACTGATAAACTCGAATTTATCACTGATGTACTTAGGTTAATCACTGACAAACTCGTTAATGAAGGTTATTGTTGTCATTTTGATTTTATAATTAATATGGAGGAGTCATTTTCCTAATTGAGAAAAGGTATGAGCATTTATTTTGAAAAAGCCTTTAAAAAGGCCATTTGCCTCTATATCCCAAATACTAAATGGTCCATTTGGTTTGTGCTTCAAAATGTGGTGGTCTCAAATTCTTTAGTTTGAAAAGTGTGGCTTCAATTTGCATTTTGGACTAGCATTTGGGTTAAATTCTTTTTGGATTTGAAGTGGAAATAAAATCTGAAACTGTGTTTGGATATGTATTGAAAAAAAAAAAAAGAAATATTAGGTGTAGTGAGAAAAATTGGTTCAAAACTTAACCCAAAAATGAAATTGGATGACCTTGAAATTAAAAAGGGTGGAATTTAAATCCATCCCACTTTTTTTGCTCAACTTGTCTTTCTAAACTTTGAGATTAGGCTATATTTTTTCAAACCAAATGAGCTGTAATTCAAAACTTGGGTTCAAACTGTAACACGCGCCTAATTTTATGTAACGGATTATGTTATGAAAATGACGACGTTAAGTGTTATATTAATGATATGTGTTATGATATATGATAGATGGTGCTAACCATTTTATTTTAAGTGTTATGACAGGTGACGCTCGCGTGAAATTGATGTGCTCAAATGTTCATGTCATTAATGTTATATGTTTAATTATATTTTTATTGATAATTTAATGTTATGAATGATTTTTGTATTTAAGGACAGATCGGCAAGCTGGACCATTCAGTTCGGCATGCCAAAATAATCCCCTTCGAACGGCAAGCCAATGAGATATCATCGGTAGGCCGGACTTTAGTGATCGACAGGCCGAAGAGATAGATCGGCAGGCCGATGACAGCTGACAAGTAGTCAGCAAAAATTTCACAAAAATTGTGATAAGGTTGAATTTGTGATAAGGATAATTTATTCTGATAATTAACATAATTATGGGATGATTTGTTTAATTTTGGTAATGAAGCAATTGACTTTTGATTTATTTGAATTAATGGATAAAGTTTTCCCGTTTTATAAAGGCGAAATATGGCAACTCGAACCGTTATTGGAAGTTTTGACTTTTCTCTCTCAATTCTATCCATTCACACGAATTTTGCCTGGCAATTAATCAGAAAATTCTGATTTGTATTAAGAGGATAAGTTTTTCCTTATTTTTGAATTTTATTTTTTTACCATAACAAAAATTCTCTCTCTCTCTCGATCTCTCTCTCTTTCTCTCTCTTCCTATCACATTTCTTTTCTTCTTCTCCCTTTCAAATTTCCCCTACTATTATTTGTTAAAAATATCGTAATTTTATTGGCGTTAATTCAAGGAGTTTTGAAGAAAATCGTTTGAGGTAAAGGCTTATTATTTTTTTTGGTATTTATTCTCCTTATTCTGATTAAAATATCTCCGTCTAAGAATGTCTTTTTGCTCTGAATTTTTAATATGTTATTTATGCATGTGTTATGTGATTTTCCTCCAAGTTTCACGTTATTTTGATTTTTCTATAAAAAGTTATGAATTTTCTTCTCTCCACCACTCACTGTAAATTGTTGCTGACTGTTTATGTTGCACAAAAGTATGGGTGTTATTTTTAATGTAAATGAATGTTTTATTGCACGAAAAATTGGTGAAGATGCTTATATATTTGTTAAGTAAAGGATTGGAAAATATGATAATGATTTGATATATATATTATGAGTTATGGAGTCTTTATGGATGCTAGGTATTTAGGCTGTTTAAACAGTAAATTTGTTAAACTATTATTGTGTAAAGTTTTTGTATGGCTATATAATTTTATTTGGAGATGAGAAATTTTATGCTACTGTATGTATATGTTAAAATGATATCATATGAATTTTGAGGTCCAAATAAGTTTATTTTAATTGTTTGACGCTAATTATTACATATAACACACTGTCTGAATTATTTGTGGCTATTTTTATCTCTGCCTTCCAATGCATGGTTTGAAGTGTTAGGAATTTATTTATGGGTGATTTTTGGATATGCTATAGTTTTAGTGAGCACATCAAGACCGCGGCGTTGTCACCTACAAAAATAAGGTTAAGTAAGCTCATTGAGGTAAGTACATTCTCACCTGCAACATGATATGTTTTGTAAAGGTTTGAAATTATGTTCATGATGATTTCTATGATGGTTTTATGATGATTTCTCATGATGATTTTTTATGAAGTTTAAAGTATGAAAGTTTATGCATGTTTTGATGATAATGTTTTTCAAAGCATGAAAGTATAAGTATGTATATGTATCACCTAAATAAGTGTTGCACACCCAATGTTATGATATGTTTATGTTTATGATGTAATGTTTAGTTTAGGATTTGCAACCCCTCTCCTCTCATGACGGCTCGCCTATGATATGATGTTATGGTGCAACACTTGGGCCCTTAAGATAAAATGAATAATGTTTTAATATGGATGATGTAATGAAAGATATGTTCTTATGAAAATGTGCCTAGTGCACTATTATGATGATGATAATGATGAAGTTGATGATGTTCATGAAATGTTTTTAAGTTGTGAGAATTACAATGTACTTACTAAGCATTAGCTTATTCAAGTTTTATATCATGTTGCAAATAAGGGTAAGAAAGTTATGGAGTAGGTGGAGGACACTGACAGGCGTGTGAGCTCAGGAAGATGGTTTGCAAATGGAAGAACGCCAAGGAAAGAGAATTTTAATGAAATGAGTCATGATTTTTGATTTCGAGTATGTTTATAATTTTTGAATTTTAAGGATATGTTTTAAAATTTTAAGAATGTTTATTTGATGTATTTTTATTATTTTATAAATTTTCTTCCGCATTTGAAGCTTTAAAACTTGTTTTAAAACAAATTTTTTAACAGTTCGGCCTGCCGACCATTACTGGTCGGACTGCCGAAGAGTTTAATCGGCCTGCCGATTGTCAAGTTTCGGCCTGTCGATCTGGTTAACTTTAAAAACCCCATTTTGTAAAGCCTCGAGCGGCCTGCCGATGGATGACCTTCGGTCTGCTGGTTGAGTTCGACCTACCGAAGTCACAAGTTCGGCCTGCCGAAATATGTTCAAGGAATGTTATTTTTATTTTCAAAGTTTAATTTAATTTTCAGTGATATTAGCAAACTATTTACAACATGTTTATGGAAAAGCGAATTGTTATAATTAAGTAATTTAGAATTTTTTTGTAAATGGTATAAAAATACAAATATATATATATGTATGTACAGATCCTGAGAATACTTTTTCAAACTACGATTATAAATATAAATTATAAATTATAATAGTTTTGCTACAATTAATGGTTAAATGAATGAATGTAACGATATCTGTGACGTCCAGAAAGGGGGCGTTACATAACTAATCATCAAATTGACTAATCAACAATTTACTTAATTGAACTATTGAGGAAAAGCTCATGCCCCATGAGGTGCTAATAAATCGTCTAGAAATAAAAATTAATAGGAACAATACAACAAACTCTAAGGAAAATATCTTCCTAGCTCCACCCAGAATATTGTCTAATTTCTATATATGTTTATCCATTTCTAAAATCTTTTTAGAATATATATATATATATTATAAATCGTGTGAATAAGGTAATATCTAGACTATATGAATCTTCTTCCACGGTACATTTCGATTAAAAAAAACTACGTATAAAAATATGTCTTTGGATCTTCTACAAAGCTTGTATTCTTCCACAACGTGTATAATATTTATAATTTTGAGATCACTCACTTATGTCATTACAATAAATATTGGATGCCAACTTAAAAGTGCTTCTCATCCAATGAACAAACTAGCGCCTTCTCCCTACTTACATCGGTGGTACACCGACTGTCGGAAAGCAAAAGTTCGAAATGACATGATATGCTCTTATTAACATGATATTTTCCAAAGGTCCGGCAGTCTCGGAGTTATTGCACGTCAAGCTCCCGCACACTCCCAAGAGAGCATGGCGCGCCAACGCACCAACAGCTATAAGCAATCATCGCTAGAGAAAGGATGATGTTTGACAGCAACAAAGAAAATTATTCATCTTTGAGAGGAAAAATGGAGAAGAAGCAATACTTAAGTGCAAAATGTTATTGGTCATATTTTGTAAATTAAAAAAAAAATTGTAGCAAATGAACCAAAATTTTAGTACTATCAAGTTTAGCAAATTACCGGTTGTAATTGGGAGAAGGGCATCTTCTCGTCCTTCTCTCTTCTTTTCCCATGCAACCCATTTTTAACAAGCCTTTCAATGAATTTGGTCTCTAGTAATTTTAACCTTCTTTTGAGCTCCAAGATACTATCCTTTGTAACTAGTCGGACCATTTTGAAATTAAACCAGATGTTACTAATTTTCTTTGTAAAATTAGAAATCTAACTCCTATCACAAATGATAATAAACTTAAAACTTATGCTTAGACGTGTTTGCCTAGAGAGATCAGGGTCGTATTTAAAGAGAACTTGAGCGATAAAACCGATAAGTTTTAAGATAATATTTTGACGTGACATATTATCATTGACGAAAATCTTACTCAATTAACCTATAAAAAAATTGGCAATTCTTTAAATTTTAGTTTAAAATTTATGTGATTTCATACCATTTAGTACACATCGGCTATAGAAATTAAAATATTTATAGTGACGTTATATTTTTTAAAAAAGAAGATAATTTATTAACAAACAATTGTACAATTTAAAATTAGAAAGGATATATGTTCATGAATGATATCTTTTAAAACAAATGAGAGAGAGCAAGCAGTATTATGATTTTCTAGAACATCACGAAAAGCTTGGCATGCTATAAAAAGTCTATGTAACACATTTTCTTTTCGAAATTATTTGAGGAGATAAAAAAAATTAAAAAAGTTGAAAGAGAGATTATACCTTGAGAGATCCAAACACACACACACACACACATTGAGGTAAGGAAAAAGTGGCAAAATCAACAAGCAACAAAAGTAAAAGAATAAACTCCTCATGGACAAAATATGTCACTGAACAAGCCTAGTATGAGCTTGCTTCTTAAAAACTTTATAAGAGAAAAAAAAAAAAAAAACACTTCTCAAAAATGTTTCTTACAAGAAAGAGTGCATGATCGAGACTTATATCGAATGGTAACAATTAGTAAACCTTTCTTAGATCAAACTATAAAAAAATGGAGCACTAAAGCACCAACAATGTAACAAATATCCCTTTCGGTAGCAAAGGAAAAAACGCTATCAAAGTGTATAAATATTTTTTTGGTGAATGTTAAGGCAAAAAAAAAAGCTATTAAAAAAGTTGTTTGACTACTACTACAAAATCTGTTGAATATGTTTCTACAGTTATTTCCACTTGTTATGTTTTAGATCTCATAACTTTTTTAAATTGTTATTCTAAGTTTACTCCTAACAATCTAATTAGTATTATTGGGGAGTCATAAGCTGGATTAATTATAATTTTAACCTAGCTACGTCTTTGTAAATTTAGGACAGTACATGATAGTAAACTTTTGTAATTAAGGGAAATCGATCTTCAAGCTTTAAAACATCACTAGAATTTTGATTTACAAATTAACTTCTGCATGTCACGAGGTACAAGATGTCAGACCCTTGATTAAGTTCTTGATTAAGAAATGTGTAGCTTGAAATTGGAACGACAAGTTTCAAGAAAGTGTTCTAGACAGCTCATGATATTTAAGAACCTGTACGTACACACCTTTGAGAGAATCTTAAATATGGATCTTACACTATGTATAACACAAATTGCATATCCCACATATGCAGTAATAATATTGTGTCTTCGAAATTAGAGAAGATTTATTTCTCAAAACAAAAGTAATTAGAGAAAATATAATGTGAATGACACTACTGATCACTTTTGAAATCAATATTCGAATAAAATTTAAATTTTTAAAGAAAAAAATAATGTGATAAAAAAGTTTCAATTATGATTTAAATAGTGGAACAAACGGGTCTTGATATTCAAAAAGAACAAGGGACAAAAATAACAATTCTCTAATATTTTTTAAAAACTTTTCTCGTTATTTTATACTATATGTAACAAAAGAGTTGCAAATTGGAATCTTATCAACAATCTACTTAATGGTACTCCTGAAGAAAAACCTTATTTTTTTATTCTTAGAACTCTTGGAGGATGTTGAGAAAAGCGCATACTCCATAATGTGCTAAAAATGGTCTAGATATAAAAATATATATATGATCGACAAGATCACTATATGCTTAACCATTTCTAAGAAACTTTTCAATACTATATCTAGATTATGTGAAACTTCTTCTGCAGTATAATTTGAATTAAAAAAAAAACTACGTACATAATTATATGATTCTGGATCTTTTACATACTTTTACTCTGCCAAAATACATTAATAATATGGAATTCTTTCTCTCAAGGCATTACAAGGAATATTGTGTATATATTTTGGATGCCAAACTTGTAAGTGCTCTTATCGCCATGACCAAACAAACGCCTCAACTTCCTCTGCTAATGGTATACCGTATGTAGGGGAGTAGAAGTTGGAAATGACATGATGTGCTCTTATTGACGTCGGTTGGGTTACAAAGGCCCAGCAGTCTCGGGAGTCACTGCACGTTTAACTCTCGGTTGTAATAAGTCTAATGTGACGTGCAAACTCTGCAACGATGGCGAGCAATCATAGCCTCAGAAAAGATGATGTTTGATATCAACATAACAAAAGAAGATTATTCAACTTCAATTATCATTTATTCCCCTAAGGACTTGGAAATGGTTGAGAAGTTGAACTTGCTTATCCACCGTCAGATAATATAGGGCCTGAAAATTAAATGTTGTTTATCAGATCACCAATTAGATAATATTAGAGAAGGAAAACTACGTACATGATCGCAAAGTGAAAACATGCTTCGTTAGAGCGTGTATCTTACTTCAAGATATATATTCATGAAACTTCTCAGAAAAGAAAAGATAAGAAAGAGATAAGGCATTGATGAGACAGAATCAATGTAAGATATGACCTTTGCCTATCCTAACATTCTCTCTAGCTTCACTCTTGTGTTTTTTCCCCTTGCCTTCACAATATATCCACTTGAGCTTTTATAGCATTGTTTCTGCAGCCTTGATATTACCTGTTGGACAAATGTATCTTCCAGCATACTTGAGGACACTGAACTTCCTTTTTCTTTTACCACTTTTGCTTATATTATTCTTACTATCACATGTTTGACTGCTCTAATTTCTCCTTCTTTCTCTTTGACTTTCCATTTCTCAATTTTCTAGTCGGGCAAACTAATGCACTAACATACTTTACAATCGCTCTAATTTTCTAATTCTCTCTTTCCATACTCTTTCATTCTCATTTCATTCCCAAAAAAGGTAACAACGCGGAGGACCTTTTAAACTAAATTTTGCATTCTGTGTATGTGTGTGTTTTTCAGATTTTTTTGTTCTGGTTTTTTCTTTAAAATTGTATTCGTTTTTGACACCAAAATATCATGTCCTTTTAGCATTGCTCATATTTAAAGTAAAACATGCCCAAAAATATATTGTTAAGAAAAGAGGAATAAGTCTATAAAAAAAGAAAAAAGAAACCTTTTCAATTTTTCTAAAAAAATTTCAAGATAAAGGGAAATAACTATAAGTCCTTTTAGAAAATATATGCTCAATTTGAAATTAAATCTAGCAATATGAATCAAGATTTGACATCTATAAAAGATAACACGTACATTTCAAAAATTACCCAGAGTTGATTACGACCACCATCTCTATACTTTCCATGCCACCCATTTTGAAAGAGCACATCAATGGATTCTCTTTTTATAACCTTTAATCGTCCTTTCAGCTCTGAAAGACTATGTTTTTTGAGTGGTAGAAACATTTCGAAACCAAGACAATATTTTCCTAGCACTCTGCATTGGAATAGTTTAGCCACAATACCTATCATGAAAGGGGGAATTTTTTGACAATTTCCTCTTTGTTGTGTTTGCCTTGAGAAATTAGAAACCTATTTATAGAGGCAAGGGATAAAATTAATGAGTGCATTTATCTCGTTGGGAATAATAATAATAATAGTGTTTGGCCTAGGAGTTGTGTTTCTTAAATTTTTATGAGAGTGTTCCTGAAATAGGTGGTGACCATTGGCTTAAAACTTTCTCAATATGACCGATGTTAAAATTTAAAGTTTTCGAATTTTTTTTAGAGAAAATGGATTTTTTACCATTTATAAGGTATAACAATATCATTTACATATCCTAGTAATGACATCAATACTTAACTTTACAACTGAAAAGGATACATTGATGATTAAAATTTAAGAGAATCTTTGTGAAATTTATAACACAAATTATAAATCCTAAATATATTAAGAAAATATTTTGACATGGGTCATGACCGTTGGCTTAAAACTTTCTCAATGTAACCAATGCTAAAAGTCACAGTTTCCTCAGTTTCAAGATAACATGGATTTTCTTTCCTTTATAAGTTACAACAATATCATTAACATACCCACTGAATGTGGTAATGACATTAATAGTCAACGAGGATACAATGACAATTGGCCGTCAGGAGGATTTTAATGGATTTTATACCTTGTATAACACAAATGAGAAATCAAAACATATGCGGTAAAAATATTATGTCTTTGAAATTAAAGAAGATGTATCTCTAAAAAAAATATTACTTAAAGTTAAAAAGGATATGCAGAAGATTGACCCTCAATAGAATCTGATGGATTTTATGCAGTGTATAACACAAGCAACAAATCTAACATATATTGTACTAATATTATGTGTTAACTGAAATTGCAGTAAAAATATTTCTAAAAACACAATATTTGAAATTAAAAAGGATACATTGAAGATTGACCCTGAATGGAATCTTAGTGGATTTCTACCATGTACAACACAAATGACAAAACTTACAAATATGGTAAAAATATTATGTCTTTATAATGAAAGAATATGTATTTAAAAAAAAAACAATATCATTAAAGAGGATTTATAGAAGATTTACTTTTAAGAGAATCTTAAGGGAATTAATACCATGTATAACAGAAATGACAAATCTAACATATATGGCACTCATATTATGTCTTTGAAATTAGAGAAACTATATTTCTAAAAAAACAATCATTTAAAATTAAAGAGGGTACATTGACCTTGAATAGAAGAATTTTAATAGATTTCATGCCATGTACAACACAAATTACATATCCACATATATAGTAAGAACATTAAGTTTTGGAAATTAGAGAAGATACCTTTCTCAAAAAAAAAAAAAAAATTGTTAGAGAAAAAGCAATATGAATGACATTGCTGATCACTTTTGAAATTATAGAAAGTAACATATTTTAATGGCCCGATCAGAAAAATCACAATTCTCTAATTCTTGGTAAACTTTGCAAGTGACTTTTATACCTTTTGTAACATGTGAATCGCAGACTGGGTTCTCTGTTAATATCTTCTGTCTGTAATTATTTGTCTAAATAATCATCAGATTGACTAATTCTTAGGGTGCAATTTAGTCTGGCCCAAATTATCGATGAGCCCTGGCGGCCCAATAATGAAGATGACCGAATAGATCGAACATAACCAGCCCAATCGAATTAACCGTTTGGTTCGTTTGGTTTGGTTTGATTACTTTGCTTGGAGGCTTTTCATTCTTTTTATCTTTCAGGATAATTCATGCTCTTCACGTCTTTGTTTGACCAGATCGATCGTCTCGATTCGACAATTATTAGCACGTACTGACTATTGTAGCACATCAGTTATGGACTGAAATGTGGGTTGGGCGTGATTTCTACAACCAATCACCAATCAACTTGTGTCTCACTATTGTAGTTATTTACAAAGCACTATTCCACTCCGCCAGACAGTTGAGAGCCACGACTCTTTCTCATCCTCTATATAAGGGGAAGGTTACTTTGTTGTATGACACAGGGAAAAAAAGATAGAGAAACTCTGCAATTTGCTTTCTCATTTTCTTTCTGATTTCTTGTAATCTATACTCAGAACATCATAGTAAATTATAGTGGACGTAGCTCTTAATTAACATAGTGAACTATAAATCCCACGTGTCACTCTTAATACAACTTTATTCTATTCATTTCACTCTAATCTTGGGTCCATTTAACGGTGATTTGAGGGCCCAAAGTTTCTAAATAATTCAATACAAAATTCCAACATTTAATTGTAGATTCACCATCTATAGTTTGGCGCCCACCATGGGGCTTTCAAGTCATCAACTCTAGGATCTTAGACTCGAATTCAAATGGCAGACAACGTCAACAACCAACATACTCTGGAAACCACAATAGAAGCGTCTGAATCAATTCCCTAGGATGGCCAACAAATGGAAGCCCTTGTAGCAGAAGTTGAGGGCCTAAAAAAAATATTCCAAGAGTAGGTGGCTCTTTCTCAGGAACGTGACAGAAGGTTGGAGCAACTCAGCAACAAGAATTTGGCTTTGAGAAGCCAAATTAGTTATCAAAACTCCCAGATGGCTTCACAATATTACTATTATCCATACTATGGATATTCGACTATCCTAGTATCATCAACAGCACAGTGGCAATCTCAAACACCGTAGCTAGGAACCTGGTAGCCCTATAGCCCAATTGGGAGGATGCAACCCTTGTACATACCTTCAACTCCAGCACCAACAACAACACCAATAGCTTTTACAGCCACAACAACCCTCGCAATGACAGCTATTATGACGGCGAGTACTTGTGTGGGATTCAATCAAAGTGATGATACGATTAAAAGAAACGCAAGGACAGAATCGACCGTTCGATTAGAAGAAGCACTAGCTATCACTTTGTTGACCTCTAAGTCGAACCAATTGATGATGAGAGAGATGCTCGAGCAGAATTCCAAACTTATAGAAGAGAAAATCGATCAGAAGGTTTCAAAAGCCACGAGCAAGACCCTAGGACTAGATGACATTTAGAAGAACATTCAAGATATCCCACTCATAAAGAGGATCACTTCAGTTGTACCGCCAAAGTATGGAAACCTCGTGTTCGCTCGGTTCAATGGAACTTCATATCCAAAAGACCACCTGCTATAGTACAAGAATGTGGTCAGTGCTACAAATATCTCAGACTCGATTTTTGATTAGAAAATATTATTTCACGTGATTTTACTAATAAACCTAATATTTTTAAATTTGAGGGAGAATATTTTGGCGTGGCTTATGGATTTTGGCGTAAAACTTTTCAATGTGTACGATATGGATTTTCTACTATTTATAACAATATCAAACTACATCTCAACCAAATATAGTAATGAATTACTTGTCTTTAAAATTTAAAAATTTAAAAGGATAGATTGACTATTGACATTTAAGAGAATCTTAAATATGGATCTTACACCCACATATGCAGTAATAATATTCTGTCTTTGAAATTAGAGAAGATTTATTTCTAAAAAAAAGTAATTAGAGAAAATATAATGTGAATGACATTACTGATCACTTTTTTTTATACAAGAGGAGGAATAATGCCACCACTTTTGAGTGGGGCGTATTTGAAATCATAGAAAATACCCGCTTGGTTTATAGATTTGAACAGAAATTTAAATTTTTAAGAAAGAAAATACATTGATAAAAATGTTTCAATTATGATTCAAACAGTGAAACATATTCAAAAATAACAATTCTCTAATATTTGGTGAAAACTTTCCTCGTTTTTTTATACTATTGTGACAAAAGAGTTGCAAATTGGAATCTTATCAGCAATCTACTTAATCTGAAGAAAAACCCTATTTTTTTTATTCGTCGAACTCTTGGAGAATGTTGAGAAAAGCGCATACTCCATAACGTGCTAAAAAGGGTCTAGATATAAAAAAATAATAATATCAGATCGAGAAGATCGCTATGTGCTTAACCATTTCTAAAAAAATATATTAACACTTTATCTAGATTATGTGAAACATCTTCAGCGGTATAATTTGAATTAAAAAAAAAAAAAAAAAACTATGTACATAATCGTATGATTCTGGACCTTTTATATGCTCGTACTCTTCCATAATACATTAATAATATGGAATTCTCTATCTCAAGACATTACAAAGAATATTGTGTATATATTTTAGATGCAAACTTGTAAGTGCTCTTATTGCCTTGAACAAACAAACGCCTCAACTTCCCTCACTAATCGTATACCGTATTTAGGGGAGTAGAAGTTGGAAATAACATGAAGTGCTCTTATTGACATCGGTTGGGTTCCAAAGGCCCAGCAGTCTTGGAGTCACTACACGTTTAAACTCTTGCGTATAATAAGTAGAATGTGACCTGCAAACTCTGCAACGCTGGCAAGCAATCATGGCCTGAGGAAAGATGATGTTTGATATCAACAGAACAAAAGAAGGCTATTCATCTTCAATTATCTTTTATAACGTTCTTCCAAGGACTTGGAAATGGGTAGTGAGAAGTTGAACTTGTCCGTCCACCGTCAGATAACGTAGGGCCTGAAAATTGAGTATTGTTTACCAGATCAGCAATGAGATAATATTAGAGAAGGAAAACTACGTACATGATCCCAAAGAGAAAACATGCTCCGTTACAGCTTGTATCTTACTTCAACATATATATTCGTGAAACTTTTCAGAAAAGAAAAGATAAGAAAGAGATAAGGCATTGATGGAGACAGAATCAAAGTCAGATAAGACCTTTGCCTATGCTACTATTCTCTCTATCTTCACTTTCGTGTTTTTTCATCTTGCCTCGACAGTATATCTACTCGTAGCATTGTTTCTGCAGCCTTGAAATTATCTGTTGGACAAATGTCTCTTTCAGCAGACTTGAGGACACTGATCCCCCTTTTTCTTTTACCAAGTTTACTCATATTATTCTGATCTATGACAGTCATCTTTGAATTTTGGTTACTTTTTGAAAGACTTCCATTTTTTTCCGTCTTTACTACTATCACATGTTCGACTGCTCTAATTTCTCTCTCCTGTCTCTTTGACTTTCCTTTTCTCAGTCTTCTAGTCGGGCAAACTAATGCACTTTCGTAGTCTTTCATTCACGTTTTATTCCGAAAACCGTTACAACGAGGAGGACCATTAAAATTCAATTTTACATTCTGTGTATTTACGTGTTTTTTTTTATTTTTTTTGTTCTGGTTTTTTTCTTTAAAATTATATTAGTTTTCAACACCAAAATCTCATGCCCTTTTAGCATTGCTCATATTTAAAGTAAAACATGCCCTAAAATATATTGTTAAGAAAAGAGGAGTACGTCAAAAAAAAAAAGAAAACTTTTCAATTTTTCTAAAAAAATTCAAGATAAAGGGAAATAACTGTAAGTTCTTTCAGAAAATATTCGCTCAATGTGAAATTAAATCTACCAATATGAATCAAGATTTGACATCTATAAAAGATAACACTTACATTTCCAAAATTACCCAGAGTTGATTGCGACCACCATCTCTATATTTCCCATACCACCCATTTTTAAAGAGCACATCAATGGATTCTCTTTTTATAGACTTTAATCTTCCTTTCAGCACTGAAATATTATCTTTTTTGAGTGGTAGAAACATTTCGAAACCAAGACAATATTTTCCTAGCACTTTGCTTTGGAAACGTTTAACCACAATACCTCTCATGAAAGGGGAAATTTTTTGACAATTTCTTCTTTTTTGTGTTTGCCTTGAGAAATTAGAAACCTATTTACAGAGGCAAGGGATAAAATTAACGAGTGCATTTTTAATTTTATATTCCTCATAAGAGACTCATTTGGAATAACAATAATAATAATAATAATAATAATAATAATAATAACAATAATAATAATAATGTTTGGCCTAGGAATTGTGTTTCTTAAATTTTTAAGAGAGTGTTTTTGAAATAGGTCATGACTATTGGCTTAAAACTTCCTCAATATGACCGATCTTAAAATTATCAGTTTTCAAATTTTTTAGAGAAAATGGATTTTCTACCATTTCTAAGGTATAACAATATCATTTACGTATCCATCAAATATATTAATGATATTAATACTTAACTTTAAAACTAAAAGGGATACATTTTTTTTTTTTTTTGGTAAAAAAGAGGAAAAATGCCACCTACTTTCGAGTGAGACTAAGCGTAACTCGAATCCTCAATCTATAGTTAGAGTGAAAGGACTTACAATCAATTAAGTTGCCCTCACTTATTACTAAAAAGGATATATTGAAGATTAAAATTTAAGAGAATCTTTATGGAATTTGTAACACAAATTGTAAATCCCAAAAAAAAAAGTAACTAAAGAAATATAATGTGAGTGCTACCGATCACCTTTCATTTTCTACCATTTACAAGATGTAACAATATCACTTACATATCCACTAAACGTAGTAATGTTGACCTTTAAGAGAATCTTAATGGATTTTGTACCTTGTGTAACAAAATTACTACATATATGACATATATAATAATAATATCATACCTTTAAAATTGGTTGTATTGATTAAAAAAAAAAGTAAAAGCGAATCTTAATAGATTTTATAACATGTCTAACACAAATTATTAACATATCCGATATATATAATAAAAATATTATCTCTTTAAAATTAGAAAAGATATATTTTCAAAAAAAAAAGTTAATTAGAGGAAAAAAAATGTGAATACTGTCATTTTTAATTTAAACTTTGATCATCAATATATGCTCTTTAATTTGAAGGTGGAGTATTAATGTCATTACTACATTTGGTGGATATGTAAATGATATTGTCATAACTTGTAAATGGTAGAAAATCCATTCTCTTGAAAATTAGAAAACTGTGAATTTTAACATCGGTCACATTGAGAAAGTTTTAAGCCAATGATCACGATCCATTTCACTTTTTTTTAGAAATATATCTTCTCTAAATTCCAAGATAGATTATTATTATTATTATTATTATTATTATTATTATTATTATTATTATTATTATTATTATTATTCACGTCGGATATGTAATAATCTGTGTTATATATATGGTACAAAATCCATTAAAATTCTTTTTCACCTTTTTTTGAGAAATAAATCTACCCTACTTTCAAAGACATAATATTATTACTATATATGTCGGATACGTAGTAATTTGTATTATACATGGTATAAAATCTATTAAGATTCTTTTTCATTTTTTTTTTTTTTGAGAAATATATCTTCTCTAAAGTTTAAAGACTAAATTTTATGATTATTATTATACATGTCGGTATGTAATAATCTGTGTTATACATGGTACAAAATCCGTTAAGATTTGTTTTCACTTCTTGTTTTTGGAGAAATATATCCAATTTTAAGGACATGATAAAATCTGCGTTATATATGCCAGGTATGTAATAATTTTGTTATGCAAGGTATAAAATCCATTAAGATTCTATCGTCAATGTATCCTTTTTAATTTTAAAGTTGAGTAATGGCATTACTGCATTTGGTGGATATGTAATTGATATTGTTACCCCTTATAAATGGTAGAAAATCAAATGTGATAAGTAGCATTCATATTAAAAAAAAGTAATTATAGATATATAATGTGAATACTGATCATTTTTTATCTTCTACCATTTATAAGATATAACAATATCACTTACATATCCACGAAATGTAGTAATGACATTACTCAATTTTAAAATTAAAGAGGATAGATTGACTATTGATCTTCAAGAGAATCTTAATAGATTTTGTACCTTGTATAACAAAATTGTTACATATCTGACATATATAATTATTATATGTCTTTGAAAGTTGGTATATTTCTCAAAAAAGAGGTGAAAGCAAATCTCAATGAATTTTGTATCATATATAACACAGATTATTACATATCCGACATATATAATAATAATATTATGTTTTTGAATTTAGAGAATATATATTTCTAAACATAGTGAAAAAAAATCTTAATAGATTTTATATCATGTGTACCACAAATTATTACATATACAATATATATAGCAATGACATTATGTCTTTAAAATTAAAGAAGATATATTTAAAAAAAAAATAGAGGAAAAAATGTGACTACTATCACTTTGGAAATCAGATAAAATAATATGTATTATAGCATGATAGATGACAAAGATCTTAATTTGTTAATGTTCGGTAATTTTTTTAACGTGATTTATACCATTTGGAACATATCAATTTCGAAACGCATTTTTGTTAATATCTTCTATCTACTTTTTTGTCTGACAATTGGCCAAATGCTCAGTGACAAGATACTTGATGATACTAAGTACTAAGAAAAAATCCTATGTCTTGATTCTAAGTTCTCTACATGGGGGACATTGGGAAAAACTCAAACTCCATGAGGTGATCTGGAAATAAAAATAATATGAGAAATACACTAAATTCCAAAGAAGACATTCTTTCTTTTTCAAAAATATTGTCTCAGTACTTTCTATGTTTAACCATTTTTACAATCTTTTTAAATATATATATATATATATTTATATATATATATCTTAAATCATGTCGACAAGATATCTAGATTATATGAATCTTCTACTACAATGTATTTGGATTTGAAAAAAAAAAAAACTTTTTAAAAAAATTGTGCTCTTCCAACATTAATAACGTTAAATGGTCTTACTTTTACGAAGAATATTGTTTCTAAATTTTCATTGGCAACTTGAAAGTGCTCTCAAGAATCTCACCCACGAAAAAGAAACACCTCATTCTCCTCTTCTCAAGCAAAAGTTGGGAGTGACATGATAATTATGGCTGTGAACAAAGTGGCCTGAGAAAAGATGATCTCTGACTGTAACATAACAAAAGATAATTATTTGTCTATTATGGGGAAAAGGGAGAAAAAGCAGTTTAAGTGAAAAATGTTATATTCATATTTTCTAAATAAATAATAATAATAATAATAATAATAATAATTTGTAGCAAATGAAACAAAATTTGAGTACTAGAAAACTTCACAAGTTCAGAAAATCACCACACATGGAGAAGGCAAATGGAGAAGTTCCACTAAAGTCTGAGCATATCCCTCCTTCAAGTCCCAAAATACTATCCTTTGTAAATTGTCGAAACATTTTGAAAAGAAGACAAACTTTTCCTCATATTTTAATAATTGAAAATTTTGGAATCTGACTCCTATCATGAATTAAAGAAAACTTAAAACAACTTCTACTTCGATGTGTTTGCGAAGTGAAATTAGGGCCATATTTATAGAAAACGATCGATAAAATCAAGGACTTTTGAGAGAATATTCCAACGTGGCCGATAAGCATTTGCATAAAAATTACTCAAATTAACCCATAAAGAACAGCAATTCTTTGAATTTTGGGACAATTTTCATGTGATTTCATACTATTTATCACACATCAATAATATAAATTAAAATATTGTAATGATTTTACTTTTTTTTTTTCTAAATTAAGGACAATTCATTGGTGACCGATAATTAGAGGTCTCAAATGGGCTGACCTGGCTCAAGTAATTTAATTCCAAACATGTCTTGTGACAAAATCAACATGCAACACAAGTTAAAAAATAAAAAATACTCCTCATGGGTAGAATACATCACTGAACAAGCCTAATGAAAGACCAATCTTTTAAACCGGTGGCTACGATAAAAATGATATCAAACTGTATAAGTTTGGCAAATGCTGAGACATATATGCTTTTATGTTCTTGGATATTAGAACTTTTTTATGTCTACCAAGAAATTTGTCGAATGTGTTTCCTATAGCTGTTTTCACTTTTTTTTTTTTTTTTTACACCGAGATATCATTAAGTCGTTCGAGATGCAAACCAATATGTCAGACTTTATTTTGGGCAAGATGTCATTATAAAAGACCATCCAGTTGCGTATCAGAGTCACAAGATGTCTAGACCAAAACTGAGATGCACGATGCAAGAGAAAGAATTTCTGGCTGTGATTCATTAAGCTTGTTGATATGAAGGCACTATTTAACAAATAAATATATGCACTTTCTTAATTAGTGAGCATATAATAACAAATGACAAAACTATATACCCATTGTTTTAAGTTATTCAAAAACTATATACTTTCAGTTTTTTATCTCATCAAATGTGTTAATGTTGGAAATTAATCAATACTAAATTTCGTGATAATCCTCACAATCACTCACAGTTTGTGCCGTTTGGTGTAATTAAGGCTGAGAAAAATAAATAAAAATGAGACGCATGATTTATAATGATTCACTTAAAAATGAGCTACCTTAGTGTTTTTCTTTTCTTCTTGATATTTGAATGTTACAAGATTACTAAAGGGAAAAACAAGATTAAAAGAGATGCTATGGAGAATGCCTGAGTCCTGAAGTCCAGCCTCTACCACGTCTCCTTTTCTCTCTTATATAACTCTCGGGCAATATCGAGGGGGTGACCAAAATGGGATAGTAGAGATAGAAATCCTCGTGCTTTATGCCATCCCATATTATGAGCGCATGATGTCTCTACATGCGCAAGATTGCCTCGAGATTTGTGTAAGTGGCCTCGTTTGTAGGTGTATTGTCTCGACTGTCAACCTTGCCCATATTCTTCTACCAATCTCAATGCACTTAAAAGGCAATAACTATGAGGTTTTTTTAATCTCGACTTTCATGTGTGGGTGAGCTCTAAGGGTTATCTAGACCTCGGTCCTATTTGGGCCATTACTGGGCCTTACCCATGCCACGTGGGCCTCGGCTGTCGAGAAATCTCACAACAAAATGCATACCTCTATATATATTAAATTTAATATATAAATTTATACCTTACCGCTATCAATAGTTGGTTTGACCAATAAAATGACTAAATTATCATTATATGAAAGAGAGAAAAAATACTAAAAGTTTCAAAAAATAAGAAAAAAAAACAAAAACACATTAAAAACCCCATTTTGGGTGATATTCTAGGCATTTTTAAGTTAAAAACCCATACCATGACCTTAAAATGTTGTGCCCTCAACGTGGTTCATGCACAAAAGTCACGTGACACCCGGCCTAGTTTGCATAGATATTGGGCCGGACCTATTAATTAGCATGCAATATCGTGTTGTGCCCAACTTTTAGCCTGTCATGCCTTTACCAGCCTGCTAGGCCCTACACGCAGAAATCATTATTGGCACACTCTAAAAAGGCTATTTGACACCGAGCTTCCCATTCTATTTAAAAAAGGAAAAAAAGAAGACTACGGAAAAGTATAAGAAGATTAAAACATATCAAACAAGACGAAAAAAAATGGAAAAAAAGGTGAGAAAATCAACACACAGCAAAACAACATTATTAGATAGAAAGCCAAATCCTCCTAATATATAATAAGGGAATGGAATCCTTGAATTCCAATCTTTCGCACGGCTGACAATACATATACAAGTTTTTAAGTATTTCATCCAACTTTTTTGCTACAACACAAATTTTAAACTGAGATAGATTAACAATTTTATGTTCTAAACGTAAAAGATGTCTAAGACCATCAAAACTGGAACAATATATACCATCATAAACGAGAAACAAGAAATATATGGCCAAAACTGCTACTCAATTCCGGGAAAAAAAATCATCATATTTGGATTAAAAAAACTACAAAATTCATGACTCTGCATCTCTATAAAGCTTGAAGTAGTCTTCATAACGTGTCCAATGTTGTATTCGGTCTCTCTATGTTACAAAGCTAATAACATTACAAAGAATATTGTGTGAATTATGTCTTCAGGGTCTAACTCATTTCCTCGTGTTCTCCAGCGGCAAACCCAGCCCGGCCTAAAACCGAGATGCAACTCCATAAAGACTGTAGATCCTTATATATCCGTACAAAATATAGTTAGGAATACTAAAACAAACACCAACGTAGACATAGTGATCAATTCCATTTGATAAATGGTCATAGTGATCATCATAAAAAACTGTAAAGTTCATGACTCTTGCGTCTCTACAAATTCCGGCATGGTTGTTGTTGATACCGCAAAACTTGAAGCCCTAGACGGTGTCAAATTCGACAATGGAAGAGGGTGGGTGGTCTCAGAAGTAGTGTCAGTATTGGTTGCTGATCACTTGCATGGGCTAGGAGTTGGCGGACGCTGTGCGAGGAGCTGAAGGTGGTGATTTGAATTGGCGGAAGACGGGAGTGATTGAATGCTGGTGAAAATACAAGAGGACATTTAATCAAAATAGACGAGGATGATTATGAAAAAAATATATATATAGATTGGAATTACAATTGTCAATTTGTCGTTCCTGTTATTTTATTGATTAGGATTGGCAATTCCATTAAACGGTTGAAAAATCATTCTTTTAGAACGGCTATTCTTTAAATTAAAAGAAAGAGTGAGTCTATTGACACTTCTTTATTCTAATTTTCACACTCATTTTTAACAAATTTTTTATTACTAAATTACTCATAAATGAAATCACTTTTAAGGACAAAGGTGTATCAGGAAATAATGTAATCATTTTTGATAAATTTTTTTATTGCATATGTATGCATATATGTATATTACATTATAAATTAATGGCGTCAAATCTTTCCAAAACAAATCAATCATTCATATTTTAATTACCTGCCATCGTATTTCCAGAATCAATTTTAGCTTCTATTTCAATGAAATTAGTTTGATCCTCAATAGATGCCGGTGATGGACTCCTCATCATCATCATTTGCTCTTCTTTAATTGAAGGCAAAATTGGTCTCCAAAAATATCTCAGACAATAGAATAAGATAGCGATCAGGAGGATTACAATACATGTTATTTGCTGAGGCAACTAATTCTTCAGTAATACCATTTTCCTGTGAACGATGAAGTGGTAATTTTCGACAAATTAATAACAACTAAAACAAGATATTTTCATGATAATAAGAAAATTGTGGTCTTAAAAAAAATTCTAAAAGCCTTATATTATTTTAAAATAACAAAATAAAAGATCATAAAGCAATCAATAATATAATTTAGAAGAGGGGCTAATAAGCAGATTGTAAGGTGGTTAAAAAGGATAAGTTTAATTCGTTGATGGGCCAAAAAAAAAAGGAAAAACAGTAAAAATTAGTTCTAGGGACTTTTGAAATTTTAAGATGGGTGTAACAACTAGAATAAGAGAGATTTAAGTAATATCAATAAACACAACAAAAAAGAAAATACTAAAGGATCTAAATGAATGGAGTGTGGGCCCCACTAGTAGACCATATTAAAAATCAAACACTTACAAAAACCCTTTAGCATTGCTCATATTAAAAGTCAAACATGCCCTAAAAATTGATAAGGAAAGAGTAAGGCTGTCTAAAAAAACTCTTTTAATTTAAAAAAAAATAAACAAATCAAGACAAAAGGAAATGCCCTTAAATTTTTTAAAAAATATATGCTCAAAGTGGAATTCAATCAATGCAATAGGAATCCAGATTTAATAAATAGAAAGGATAACAAGTACGTTTAGAAAATTACCCATAGTTGCAAGCATCTTCCATCCCTATATTTCCCATACCACCCATTTCTAACCAACACATCAAGAAATTTTCTTTTTGAAACTTTTAATCTTCCTTTCAGCTCTAAAATGCTATCTTTTTGGAGTGGTGGAAATGTTTCAAAACCAAGACAATATTTTCCTAGCATTTTGCTTAGAAAATTTGGGAGAAAGGGGAAAATTTGAGACAAGTTCTACTTACATGGGTATGTTTGTCTTGAGAACTTAGGAACCTATTTATAGAGATCAAGATGCAAAATTGATGAATGCATTCTTAATTTTATCTTCCTCATGATGGACTTGTTGGCAAAATAATAATAATAATTGTGCTTATCCTAAAAGTTATTTTTTTTTTATATTTTTAAGAAAATATTTTGATATTTGATGACTATTGGCTTAAAACTTTCTCAATGTAACCAATGCTAAAAGTCACAGTTTCCTCAGTTTGGAGATAATATGGATTTTCTTTTATTTTTAAGGTATAACGATATCACTGTATATCCACTAAATGTGGTAACAACATTAATATTCATCTTTAAAATTAAAGAGGGTACATTGACAATTGGCTTTCAAGAGAATTTTAATGGATTTTATACCTTGTATAACATAAATGACAAATCTAACATATATGGTAAAAATATTATGTCTTTGAAATTAGAGAAGATATAATTCTAAAAAAAATATCATTTAAAGCTAAAAAGGATACATGGAATATTGACCTGAATAGAATCTTAAGAGATTTTATGACACATATAACACAAACAACAAATCAAACATATATGGTACTAATATTATGTGTTAACTGAAATTAGAGAAGATATATTTCTTAAAAAGATTTCATTTAAAATTAAAGAGGATACATTGAAGATTGACCCAGAATAGAATCTTAGTGGATTTTATAACATGTACAACACAAATGACAAAACTTACAAATATGGTAAAAATATTATGTCTTTATAATAGAGAAGATTTATTTCTAAAAAACACTATCATTAAGGAGGATATATAGAAGATTGACCTTTAAGAGAATTTAAATGGATTTTATACCATGTATAAAAGCAATGACAAATTCAACATATGTGGTACTAATATTATGGCTTTGAAATTAAAGAGAATATATTTCTAAAAAATAATATCATTTAAAATTAAAGAGGATACATTGAACCTGAATAGAATTTTAATGGATTTTATACCATGTACAACACAAATTGCATATCCACATATATAGTAAGAACATTAAGTTTTAGAAATTAGAGAAGATACATTTCTCAAAAAAATAATTAGCGAAAATACACTATGAATGACATTACTTATCGCTTTTGAAATTATAGAAATAGAACGGGTTAGAAAAATCATAATTTTCTAATTCTTGGTAAACCTTTTAAGTGACTTTTATACTTTTTGTAACATGTGAATTGCAAAACTGGATTATCTGTTAATATCTTCTATCTATAATTTTTTCTCTAACTAATCATTAAATTCACTAATCAACAATTTACTTAATTGAACTAATGAGGAAAAGCTCAAGCCCCATGAGGTGCTAATAAACAGTGTAGAAATAAAAATTAATATGAACAACACAACAAATCCTAATGAAAACATCTTTTATTACGAACACCACACATAATATTGTCTCAGTTCTTTATATGTTTATCCATTTCTAAAATCTTTATGCAATATATATATATATATATATATATATATATATATATATCTCGTGTGAATAAGGTATATATCTAGACTATAGGAAACTTCTTCTGCGGTACATTTCGTTTTAAAAAAAAAAAAAAAAAACTACGTGTAAAAGTATATGTCTTTGGATCTTCAACAAAGCTTGTACTTTTCCATAACGTGTATAATATTAATAATTTTGAAATCTTGACTAATGTCATTTCAATGAATATCGGATGCCAACTTAAAAGTGCTCTCATCCAATGAACAAACTAGCGCCTTTTCCCTACTTACACCAATGGTACACCGACTGCCGGGAAGCAAAAGTTGGAGATGACATGATATGCTCTTATGGACGTCAATCCGGTTCCAAAGGTCCGGCAGTCCCAGAGTTACTGCACATTAGCTCCCGCACACTCCCAAGAGAGCATGGCGCACCAACTCAGCAACGGCTATAAGCAATCATGGCCTAAGAAAAGATTATGTTTAACAGCAACAAAGAAAATTATTGATCTATTAGGTGAAAAAATGGAGAAGAAGCAGTACTTAAGTGCCAAATTTATTGGTCATATTTTGTAAATAAATAAAAAAATTGTGGCAAATGAACCAAATTTTGAGTACTATGAAGTTTAGCAAATTACCAGTTGTAATTGGGAGAAGGGCATATTCTCGTCCTTCTCTCTTCTTTTCTCATGCAACCCATTTTTAATAAGCCTTTCAATGAATTCGGTCTCTTGTAATTTTAGGCTTCTTTTAAGTTCCAAAATACTATCCTTTGCAACTAGTCGACACGTTTTGAAATTAAACAAGATTTTTCAAATATTTTTCTTTGAAAAATTTGAAATCTTCCTCCTATCACAAAATCAACGTCTGCTTCGATGTGTTTACATAGAGAGATCAGGATCGTATTTATAAAGAACTTGAGCGACAAAACCAAAAAGTTTTAAGATAATATTTTGACGTGGCAAACTTTCTCAACTAACCTTTAAAAGAATTGGTAATTTTTTAGATTTTAGCGCATAATTTCTGTGATTTCATACCATTTAAAACATATCGGTTAAAGAAATTAAAATATTTATAATGACATTACATTTTTTAAATAAAGATATTACATTTTTTAAATAAAGATAATTCATTGACAAACAATGATATATAATTTAAAATTAGAAAGGATGCATATTCACGAATTATAACTTTCAAAACAAATGAGAGAGAGCAAGTAGCATTACGTTTTTCTAAAACATCACGACAAGGTTGGTATGCTCTAAAAAGTCTATGTAACTTCGATTTTTTCCAAAATTATTTGAGAAGATGAAAAATTAAAAAAGTTGAACGAGGTTATAACTCAAACGATTAAAAAAAAACACACACACACATTAAGATTAAAAAAAAGGTGAAAAAATCAACAAGCAACAAAAGTAAAAGAATAAACTCCTCATGGATAAAATATTAACCGAACAAGCCTAGTGAAAGACCAAACATACCGTATGAGCTTGGTTGTTAAAAACTTGAAGAAAAAAAAAACAGTTCTCGAAAATGAGTGCATGATCCAGACTTATATCGAATAGTAAGAACTAGTAAACTTTTCTTAGATCAAACCTTAAAAAGATGGAGCACTAAAGCACCAACAATATAACAAATATTCAAAAACGCTATCAAAGTATATAAATATTGTTTTCGCGAATGTTAAGCCAAAAAAAAAAGCTATTAAAAAAATTGTTTGACCGCTACTATAAAATCTGTTGAATATGTTTCTATAGTTGTTTCCACTTGTTATGTTTTGTTGGGGAAATTTGCTACAAACCAAGCAAATAATGGAAAATGAATGAAAAATAAAAGCAGAAAAATTCAAACCAAAAATGTTGTACATGTTCACCAATTTGGCTATGTCCTCTTTTTGCCACCACAGATTACACTAACTTGTTGAAGAAATTCATTACAGAAAAATCAATCAATCGCTTTTGTGTTTCTCTTACGCTCAAAAAATGCTTCTTAGCCTCACACTCACAATTTTCTCTCAAAAAATTCGGCCTAATATTTATTCATATTAGGTATTTGTAGTGTACAATAAAAGAGAAAACTAGCTCTAGAAAACCCTCAAAAAACGCATCCAGCAATCGCCTCAGTGCTGCAGCGCCACTTCAAATGAACCAGCGCCTTGGGCAAATTGGCAATGCAGTGCCCTCCTCTGGTGCTACACGTTGGCGTAAGATTTTCCAAAGCACCGCAACACCCTCCTCTGGTGCTACAATGCTTTGTGCACTAGTTTTTGTGTCTAGTTTGAGCTCACTAGCACCGCAATGCCTAAGGCCAAGGCGAAGGCCACTAGAACTTTTTTTCCTCTCCAATGTCGCATCTCCAAACAAGCTTTTTTCCCAAGCTTTGCTTGATTAGGCTCTATATCTTCAACAATCTCCCACTTGGAGACTAATCCATCTTTAACTCTCCATTGCAGCAACAAACACTTCTCAATCCTCAGGGAGAAGTCCAATTAAAGTTGTGCACAACTTCAGTTCTCGATCGAAACTATCTTTGTTAACATATCTGTTGGAGTCTAACTCCTAAGAATCTTCTCAAGCACCAACACTCCATCTTCCAAAGTTGATCTAACGAAGTGATATCTTACCTGTATATGCTATAGTCCTAGCATGATAAACAAGATTTTTTGCTAAATGAATAGCGTTTTGACTATCACAATGCAACATGCTCTTCTCTTGTTTATGACCTAGCTTCTCCAAGAAAGATTGTAACTATATCATCTCCTTACTTGCCTTAGTCACTGCTACATACTCTGCTTCGGTAGTGGAAAGAACGACTATCTTTTGAAGCTTCAAAACCCAACTAACTGCCGTACCATCCAACGTATAAACATACCCAGTAGTACTCTTTCTACCATCAATATCACTAGCCATGTAAGCATCCACATAACCTTATAGTCCTAAATCAAACTTTCTGAAACTCAATGCCAAACTACCTGAGAATCTAATTCACCACCTCTCAATGCTGCTTGCCTGAATTACTCATATACCTACTCACAACTCCATCTGCACGTACCATGTCTGGTCTAGTGCATACTATAGCATACATGAGACTACCTATAGTGGAAGCACAAGGCACCTTAGCCATATGGGCTTGCTCTTGCTCTAAAAATAGATTGTTTCTTTGACAACTTGAAGTGACTAGCGAAAGGAGTACTCACTATTTTTGCATCCTCCATGTTGAACCTCTTCAACACTTTCTGCACATACTCCTCCTGTGACAGCTTTAGGACATCAGTTGCCTAGTTATCCTCATCTTAAGAATTTGTTTTGCAGCACACAAAAGTAAAAGTGACAAACTCAACAAGCAACAAAAGTAAAAGAATAAACTTATCATAGACAAATTATATCGTATAAGCTTTCTTGTTAAAAACTTTATAAGAGGAAAAAAAAAAAAAACACTTCAATGTTCCTTATAAGAAAGAGTGCATGATCCAGAATTATATTGAATAGTAACAATTAATAAACTTTTCTTAGATCAAACTTTAAAAAGATGGAGCACTAAAGCACCAACAATATAACAAATATCCCTTTTGGTAGCAAAGGAAAAAAAAGCTATCAAATTGTATAAATATTGTTTTGGAGAATGTTAAGACAAAAAAAAAATAAAAAAGATGTTTAACTGCTACAACAAAATCTGCAGAATATGTTCCTACAGTTGTTTCCACTTGTTGTGTTTTAGATCTCATAACTTTAAAATTTTTGTTCTAAGTTTACTAATCCTAACACTCTAATTAGTATCAGTAGGGAGTTATATTGTATGAGAAGCCAGATTAATTATAATTTTAATCTGGCTAACGTCTCTGTATAGTTAGGATAGTACATGATAATAAACTTTGGTAATTAAGGGCACTCAATCTTCAAGCTTTAAAACATCACGAGAATTTTGATTTATAAATTAACTGTTGCATGTAATGAGGTACTGGATGTCAGACCCTTGATCAAGTTCTTGGTTAAAAAAGGTGTAACTTAAAAGTAGAATGATAAGTTGCAAGAAAGTGTTCTAGACAGTTCATGATATATGTAAGAACCTATACGTACACACCTAATTACGTTTTTTTTAAAAGGAAGATAATTCATTGACAAACAATGATATACAATTTAAAATTAGAAAGGATACACATTCACGAATGATATTTCTAAAACAAATGGGAGAGAGCAAGTAGTATTACGATTTTCTAAAACATCACGATAAGCTTGACATGCTCTAAAAAGTCTATGTAACACAGAGTTTTTTCAAATTTATTTGAAAAGATAAAAATTAAAAAAGTTGAAGGAGATTATAACTCAAGTGATCCAAAAAAAAAACCACATTGACATAAAACATAAGTGACAAAATCAACAAGCAACAAAAGTAAAAGAATAAACTCTTCATGGACAAAATATGTCAACAAACAAGCCTAGTAAAGGACCAAACATACCGTATGAGCCTGCCTATTAAAAACCTTATAAGAAAAAAAAATCTCAAAAATTTTCCTAACAAAAAAGAGTGCATGATCCAGACGTATCAAATAGTAAATTAGCCTACAATTAGTAAACTTTTCTTATATCAAACTTTAAAAAGGTGGAGCACTAAAGCACCAACAATATAGCAAATATCCCTTTTGTTAGCAAGGGAAAAAAATGCTATCAAAGTGTATAAATATTGTTTTGGCAAATGTTAAGACAATAAAAACCTATTAAAGAAGTTGTTTGACTACTACTACAAAACCCGTTAATTTCCACTTGTTATGTTTTAGATCTCATAACCTTTTTAAATTGTTGTTCTAAGTTTACTAATCCAAAAAATTTAATTAGTATTACCGGGGAAAAAGCCAGATTATAATTTTAACCTGACTAACTTCTCTGTACACTTAGGACAATACATGATAGTAAAGTCAAGCGATTCTTCAAGCTTTAAACGTCACGAGAATTTTGATTTGTATATTAACTGCTGCACCTATTGAGGTACTGGATGTCAGACTCTTGATTAAGTTCTAGATTACGAAAGGTGTAACTTGGAAGTAGACCGACAAGTTGCATGCCAGTGTTCTAGAAAGTTCATGATATTTAAGAACCAGTACATACATACCCAAATATCACTAAGACGTCCGAGATGCAAATCGATGTATCAAACAATATTTTGGATAGAGTGTCATTGCACAAGACCATCTAGTTATGTATGATAGTCACAAGCTTTTTAAAGCAAGATGGAGATACACCAGACAAGAGAAAGAGCATCTAGTTGTGATTCATTAAGCTTGTAGATGTGGAAGCACTGCTTATTGGAAGAGAAGTTCTTCACTTCCTCACCCAGACAAGCTTACCACAAAGTAGTTTTGATGGTAGGAATTTATGGCTCAAATTAATCTTCACTTCGACAACAAGGTTGGTGGCACCACTTAGATAGCCGATGCTGTAAGTTGCAAAGCATAACTTGTAGTACTGTAGCTTGTTAAAAGAAGGAAAGACTCGACGGTTTTGAACGAAGAGTGGCCACTTGTATGTTTTGAAGGATTAGGACTTGTGGATGATAGGTTTATGATAGTGTCACAGCACCTTATGGGTGGGGCATCCTAGCTAAGTGGAAATGGATGTATGCCCTACTGAAGCAACTACTTTTAGCCATGAATGTCTAACGATTTTGTGGAAGCTACTCAGATAATCGGAGTAGTTGACTGTCCCAAGCAAACAGTTAGAGAGCAACTTGGTCGATTTGACCACAAATCTCCCAAAGAAGAGTGGGACTTGACAAATATTTTGGTACAGTTGACAAGTTTTCAAAATTTGCAAACCTCGTTCTGGCTCAATAGGCAGGTAACAAAACTTAGTGATGTTGAAAATTGGTGCATGTCCCAAAATTTTAATCGTCAGTGATTGAAACACGAGAGTTATAGAAACAATTTTGTCCAAGTATTTCAATCTTCTGTTCTCACAGTTAAATATCTACTAAAGTTACCATCTATTAAATTTAATTGGCAAACACCAACTTCTAGAACTTGCCAGTTAAAGGAGAAAACTCAATGTACTTTATAACTTTTTCTTCAAGTATATGCTGTGAAGGTACTAGTGTCGCAAGAAAGGGTAACATGAAAACGACAAGGACATAAAAGTGGATCTAAGTAGGAAACGACATAGAAACATTAAGCGGAAAAATAAAAATCAACGAGCTGGCCGAAGTTGGAAATGTCCCCATTTTCTCTTAATTAGGTCCATTCCATTCCATTGCGCTGACAAGTCGGAGTGCTGCACGATCAGCAGCCTGATCATGCCATGAAGAATTTGCAGCTACTCTGCGATGGCTTGAAAAAAACAGCGTAGTCTCCTAGGTGACTTGCAGGCCATGGCGTGACGAAGGATGACGTGAAACTACGACATATAACAAAAGAAAATTATTCATGTGGAACAAAAGAAAACAAAAAAGGAAAAGACGAAAAGATAAAGAGTAATTTTCATTTGTCGTGATATTTTGTAAAAGTAAACAGCTAATGAACCAAAACTTGAGTACCTTTTTTATAATTTTATTCATGTACTAAGGAGGAAAAAAAACAACTGAAACAAAGGGGAATTATTATAATATTTTAATTAAATTGGCACCCGCCAGTACTAAAATATTATTAACAAAAAAGAAACATATAAATCATTAAAAGAAAAAAAAAATTACAAGACTAAAAAGCCAGAAAACTACAGAGAGAGAACCAAGTAAATATATATATATATATATGTATATATAAACAATTAAAAGAAAAAAGAAACAAAATTTGATTACTATAACATGTAGAGAAGTTAGGAAAAAAACCTTCAGCCACAAAAAGGACTCACATCATTGTGAGCATATTCTTGTCCTCTCTTGTTTTCCCATGCCATCCATTTCTAAAAAGTCTTTCAATGGAATCGATCTCTAGTAAATTTAATCTTCCTTTGAGCTTCAAAATACAATCCTTTATTATTGGACGGAACATTTTGAAAACAAGACAAATTTTTGCTAACATTTTGTTTGGAAATTCTGGAACATAAAAGTAACTATCATGAACGAAAGAAACCTTAAAACAACTTCTACTTTGATGCATTTGCTTTGAGAAATCAGGGGTAGCATTTATAGAGAACTTGGAGCGATAAAACCGAGGATGTTTTAGGGAGTATTTGACGTTGTCCATGACCATTGGCAATTGGCACAAAACTTACTAAACAAAACCAATGACAAAATCGGTAATTCTTTAAATTTTTGGGGTTAATTTCAGGAGATTTCATATACCATTTATAAACAATTAGATGTACATTATTAAAAAATTTAGTAATCACATTACACAATTTTTATATTAAAGGAAGTCCATTGATTAATGATAATATCCATTGCTTAAATTAGAGGGGATACACATATTGTTTGAATGAACGGGAGAGCGCAACTAGGATAGATTAGGGATTCGCTATAAATCCTATGTATATATTAGATTGGCACCCTCTTCAATACCCACTTTTAATAAATATAAAACACTATTGTTATTAAGTATTTGAGAGTAGAGTTAGGTAAATATAATTTATCTAAGTGTATTTTAGCCTTTTGAGTTAAGAGAAATAGTATAGATCAAAAGATTAAAAAAAGGTTAAACACAAAAATAGTAGTAAAAAGTAATATACCATTTAATTTACTCCACAAGATGTTCCTGTTTATGTTCTATTAAACAGGAAAAATAATTACAAAAAATTAAAAGGAGATTACAACTTAAACAAGCCCAAAACATCCTAACACTAATAAATAAATAAATAACAAAATCAACAAACAAGCAAAAATAAAAGAAAAAACATGTGCATAGATAAATATAATGATGTCTATGAGTGTGCCATGATTAAATATTTGTCCAAAAAGAAGAGAATAATATCTGTTTGTACTAAAAGTTACGAAAAGAAAAACTTTCTGAATTCTCACTGTTGTTTATAAACAACTAGCAGCCAGCCCATCATTCTAGAATAAAGAATATTATGATTGCATATATCTAGACCAGTTGCCAGAATTGGTGGACAAATTTTATTATTTTAGTACTTTTGCAATCAAATTTAGTTCACACTTCTTTACTATTTCCATTACTATTTTAAAGTTCGGGTCAAAAGCTTGGTCCCACTTTGAAGTGTATTCGGTTTTTGAAACAAGACATCACAAAACTAGGTACCCACATGTAAGTGACGCCATTGGCTTCATCTGACAAATCACAACATAGAAAAATACAAAGAATCCCAAATATCAATCACTTGAAAAAAAAATGGCCAAGCCCTCCATTTCTCTTCTCCTTGTTTGTAGTTTTATCTTCTTCTTTTTCTTCTTAAAGGTGTCTAAAACTTATCAATTAGCACCAGCCCTGTACGTTTTTGGGGACTCCACTATTGATCCTGGCAATAATAATCCCTTCAACACATATGCTAAATCAAATTATCCACCTTATGGTGTAGATTTTCCTAGTGGAAGTGTCACAGGCAGACCAACAAATGGTTACAACATAGCTGATTTCTTTGGTAAGTTATAATGAACAACACCATTTAATTACAAAAATAATGGTGTTTTACTTGCTTTATGATCTTCCAGATGGTAAATATGAATACCCTTTGTGGTGGCAGGGATACGCTTATGGATGGTAAATCCATACCCAACTCTACCACGTGTAGAGTTCGAATCCCTCACCCTCAAATTTAAAATATGTATATATATATATATATATATGTATTTGTATATGCATATGTATGATATGAATACCCTTTTCCTTGAATCTTGAAAAAGAAAATGTGTTAGATTTTTAATTTTTTTTTTTTTAGTAACTAAATATCCTTTTGATGATACCAAGTTTGTGATCTAATGAAATGCAGCTAAATGGCTTGGATTGGACGTCCCACTTGCATTTAGGTTTGTTAATGGTAGCACACCAAGTATTCACCAAGGTTTTAACTATGGATCCTCCTCAGCTGGAATTCTTCCTGATACGGCTACCAAGATGTTTGTAAGATTATAATATGTTACAAAATTTAATTTTAGTCATACACACATTATTGGATCATATTATTACATAAAAAGAAAAAACAATGAATAATTGTATTTTTTTTAAATGGGATTAATTGTATCACGCAGAAGTGTGTTATGAGCTTGGATGAACAAGTTGATCTGTTTCAGAAAACTGTTGAAGAATATTTGCCATCACATTTTCAAAGCCATGATACGAGCCTACGAGTCTCAGAGCACGTGTCAAAGTCCATTTATCTTGTCGTTATGGGGGTAAACGACATTGGCTTAAATTTTCTTGGAAAAGAAAATAGTAGTAGTAACCCTTTTGATTACTTAAGCGATATTGATTTCCTTGTAGAGAAACTTAAAAATCGCTTAGAGGTAAATGAATTTTCTTATCATGAATTATTAAAAAAAACCAAGCACTTATTTCATAGCATTAAAAGAAAAAAAAAAAGAAAATACATATCTTTTTTTTTTTTTTTTTTGCAGGATTTGTATAAATTGGGAGCTAGAAAATTTGTGGTGTTTGAAATTGAAGCATTTGGGTGTCTTCCATTTTATGTAAACAAGTTCAAACCAGTGAATTCAAAATGTGTGGATTACTTAAATGCTATGGCATTAATGTACAATGCAAGACTTGCTTTGAAGCTTGAAGAATTGCAGTGTGAGCTTGAAGGCTCAAATTTCGTCCTTGGAAAGTATTATGATTATACTTTAAGTTTGGTGGAAAGTCCTGGCCTCTCAGGTTAGTCACTGTTATTACCAGAGAAAATAAAGTTAATTCAGTGTACATGTATTGTATAGTTTTGACATTTTAGAGCAGTACTATTTTTCCCCGTCAACCTCAGAGACAAAATGCTAGGGCGCACCAGTAGAACCACCCATGTAGACTCCAACATTTTGTCTCTAAAAAAATTACAATACGTGACCAAATATTACTATGCAATTGAAATTCAACATAAAATTTAAAATCTTTTAAAAATATCCTTAATGACATAGTAATCATTTTGATAATATCATTTTGAGACATAGTAATTCAATAAACATAATTGGGCTAGTTGTCTCATTAACCCCTAGCCCAATAGGGTTGAAGAGCATTTTCGGATGTTTTATATATGCCTAATGTGTTTTTTTTTTTTTTTTGGACAGGTCTTAAAGATGCATCTAGTCCATGTTGTGTAGTGTTGCCGTTTGGATTATGTGATCCCATGAAAGCCCCTTGTAGAGACAGAAATTCTTATGTTTTCTTTGATGCATTTCACCCAACTGAAGCAGTTTACAAGGTCTTTGCAGAAAGATGCTTCAGTGGCATGGGCTCATGCATTCCAATGAATGTCAAGCAACTAGCAATGTTGTAGGAATAGTACAACAAAGAACAACTTTTCTTTTAATAGGAAACATAGAACTTTTCCATCTTCCTGAAAAATCTCCCTCCACGTAAATTTAATCTCTGCATGGATGTTTTGTAAGCTCACCCCCTATGAGGGGTTGAAGCGATGGGCTTCGGCTCAAAATGTTCTCTTTTTCCTATCTTATCTCCCATCCCCATTAATACTATGCCTCATCAATTAAAATGTTTAGTCACATATCAATTAAATTGATATGGCATGATGTTTTTATTGACACGGCAACATGATATTAAATTGCAAAATAAATTTGCGCCTTGACGCCCGCCTCTTAAGCCTCAATCTGAATCTAAAAGGCTTACACCTCTTATAATTGAGGCTAGCCTTTCAGGCGTATAATCTGAGGCTAAGGCTTCACTTTCTTTTGGATTATAATTGGTTAGACCGTGAAAAAATTATAGGCCAATGCCTAGATAAGAGGAATCAGTTTAGATTAGGTCCAAAAATTGGTTTTCTATACAGATTGAATTTAGTGGGGTTTACTTAAATTAGATGTCATAACTAGTTCATTCAAGACTTTTCACTCATAGAACTTGTTATTTTCTATTGAGTACAAATATGACTTTTCTTAAAATGTAAGTTATGATTTATATCTATTACTTTTAAATACTTGATTTTTCATGTTCTTTAAATTATTGATTGAGGCTTACGCCTCGCCTCACAAAAGAAAGCACATCACTATCCTATTGCGCAATTTAAAACAGTGCATGGCAATTTAATTGAAGTTGCACGATATTATTGAAGGAAAGTAAAAAAAGATAGGAATAAAGAGACACAGGAACCGATTCCAAGGTGATGACAGTACTGAACAATACCAAAAAATTTTATGAAACAAAAGTTCTTGATGTCATATTTTTTGAAAGCACTAGACATCGAGTATCATCTCATGATTCTTTGTATATTAGTCATGTCCGAGTTCTGAAACTGGATCTGTAAACTGAAGATACATGGACTATGGAACATCGTCTAAAGCTGCCACTTCTATTAGTTGCTGAAACATGGTCCATTCATGGTTATGAAGAAAAACATGAAATGATCATGATTTATTGGCTGAATTCCAGTTTTTTGCCACACTTTTACACTTGAAATCAAAGGAAAAACTACCACTTGTGTGGAGGAAAAAATATGAGTAGTCAAATATCCGACAAGAAGCTAAACATAAATGAGACATGTAAGATATTTAACAGCCTGAGATCAATCGAACAACAAAAATGGAGATACATGTGCTCAGAATTACTCTTCCAAAATTACATGCCTCTGTTGGTGTTGAGCTTTGTGAAGGATCACTCCCTCAGCCATGGTGCCAGAGCGGGTGTCCACTCGCAAATTTCACCCTCTTTGAACCAGAGAGCTGCAGAGTGCAAGCAATGGAATGAGAAGACAGACTTGAATAAAGAAACAAGATCAAACGCCAGCTCTAGAGACAACAACCTAGATTTGTCATCTCTGATGCAGTGCCAAATTAGCGTGCCAATGCCAAATTTTAATATTTGAGAAGGAAAATAACTCTTCAATGCAGTGCTATTATTTGTGCTTAATTTGGCACATATTATGCTCTCCAATGCTATATAGCATATGTCAAATTTTGGCATATGATAACTATTAGTTGATGTATTTAATCATTACAAGATTGTCATAGTCAAATTATTTTAAAGTTACAAGGTTACTTTCACAAGTTCCAAAACTTAATGATTATGACAAAAAAGTAGAGATATAGTATTTGAATTAGCATTATGTATTGGAGTGCAAATAGCCTATCAATTATGTTATTTGCACAACTTTTGGTGCCAAATATAGCATTGGAATTGGCGTTTGTATTTTGCATTGGAGATGGTCTAAGTGATAGGAAAGCAGGAAGGCTGTACCTATTTCACGCTTGCCATTCTCTGGGCTGTCGCTCCCATGAACCACATTCCTGCAAAGAAGTTTGCTTTTAGCAATTGTATTCTTCATGATTCACTACTAAATGAGGGAAAGCAATTTCTTTGCAACTAAGAGCAATATAGTGTAGATAAGTGCTAACTGCACCCTCTCTCTCACTCTCTCTTACACTCTTTCCATTCATGTGGACTCTACAACCTTATTTTATGTCTAAATAATAATTTATTATGTTAATGGATTCCATGTGTGAGGCAGTAATTGAAGAGTGTAAAAGAGAGTAAAAAAGTGAGTGTTGCTAGCACTACTCATACAATGTATAATTGCATAGAACACAGATCAGATGCCAAAGGACAAATTGCCCCACCTTCGTGTTTCAACAGCAAGATCCCCTCTAATAGTTCCGGGTTCAGCTTGAAGAGGATTCGTAGACCCTATTAACTTACGTGCCGAAGCCACAACACCAACACCCTCCCACGCCTTGTCAATGTAGCAACGTGATCAGAGTTCTTGAAAAGATATACGCAACAGAACAGAAGACCTAAAATTCAGCAGTTAAAAGGCAAAAAGATCATAATCTTACCATACACACGACTGGACCGGATGTAATATACTCAATCAGTTTAGGGAAGAAAGGCTTAGCATTGAGATCCTTGTAATGTTCCTATACAAAACGGAATAGACTAGTCAAATGAAGCATCAAACCAAGTCAATAAACATCATTGAACTACATGCTTTTCCAGGTTAAGTATCACAAATACATTATTATCAATTACTAATGAATCTTATTAACAATGCCAAACTTCTCCATTATATGACCCCTGTTTTCCTCTCGGCCTTTTTTTTTTTTCATTAATTTTGTTGCCCTGTGTCTTTTGAGAAGCAGATTATATGCCTATCATAAAAAGCACCATTGATATAAAACAGCACAAATGTGAATCAGAAAGTATAACGTGATGAAAATATCAGATCTTAAACGAGTATATTGTGAGGCTTTTCATAACAAGACAAGAGAAAGAACAGGGACAAACCACAGCCAAGTTTCTGGGACACTGGAAGAGCTTTAGTCCAGTCAATTTAAACCCCTTCTTCTCAAACCTCGAAATTACCTCTCCAACCTAAAAAATTAAATAAATAATCGACTCACATAGTCAAAACTTGGGATTCCAAGCTTAAAATTCAATGCCAAAAAGCTTAATAAACTAATATACATGCTCAAAAACAAACACATTTAGCTCAGCGAATAAGTTTTGCTTCACTAAAAATCAATTCCTTGCAAGTTTTCAGGTAAAATTCTCGCACTTTCTAAGCAACCAAACGACACTTTAGAAATTACACAAAAAGAGGTAAGATATGGGACTTACAAGGCCACGCTGAACGCCGTCAGGTTTGACCATTATGTAAGTCTCCTCAACTTCTTCCTGCAGAGAAAAAAGAATGATTTTTTTACAACTCTCATGAAAAATTAAGAAAATGAGAGAAATAACCAAATGGGGTTCTCAAATTTTTGGAAAAAATTGAAGAGAGATAGAGAGAGAGAGAGGAGAGAGAAGCAAACCAAGGCAGCAACCAGGTGGGGAAGGAAGATATGGGGTTTGACTTTGACATGAGAAGAAGTTGAGAAAGATGATGAGGAGGAGAAGAAAAGATGGGATTTGGGAGGAAAAGCTGATAAAGGGTGGCGGGAGAGGGTACGTATTATAGGCTTGTGGGAGCAGGATAAGCTGCTGCTGCAACTTCTCTCTGGCTGTGAGCTTCGAATGGATGATGAAGAAAGACATGGTCTTCCTCCGACAAACACCGCCAGAGCTTCCATTTCCTCTCTCTCTCTCTCTCTCTCTCTCTCTCTTGTTTTTCTCTCTGCACGTGATATATTGTATTGTTTTTCGTTCTGTTTTTGGGTTTGGTGGAAAAGGCATATTCTCGCAATTTCTGCCTGTTCATCAAATAAGTGACATGTCGTTTGTCTTCGTCAAGGACGGTAAAATTCCAGAAGAGAGATTATACACTGTGGAAGCATTTAATTTCTTCTATAAACGACAAAGATTTTGGGACGGTAATGGGATTGACAGAAGAAAACGACAGAAAACTTTTAGAGTAAACAACGACATGTCGTGAAGGACAGAAAACTTCCAATGAATTTTGTTTATATTCAAACAGAAATTTTAAAATTTTGATGTACACTAAGTTTGTTTATTGTTTAACTGAGACCAAGACTAGTGTAATCTTAACCATGCCAAGCTATCAGTAGACATGCTCAAAAAAACGACACGTTCTTTTGGATGTTTATAAAAAATAACATGTCGTTTTCTTCTAAAAAAAGATATTTAACTTTATATTAAAAAAAAAAGGACATCTAATTCTTATTGTGAGGAAGATGCAATTTTCTTTGAGAGAAGATAGTTATTTATATTCCATAAGAAGTTGAAACATGAACAAACATGTAACCTGCCAAACAGAATTGAGCAATGTCAGTCAGTTTTTTCTTGATTTGGTCATTTTAAAGAATTAAACAAACATCAATATGCACAACACTACAATCTCAAAAACCACATTATGTAATTTAGCCCCAAAAAAAAATTATATGCACACCAAATAACACCAAGTACTCTTTATTTGGTAATATGTTTAGTCACCCAAAACTAGAGCACATTCAAAGCCTATAGCTAGAAGACTCTTTTGCACCCACTAAATCTTGGGCAATCAAGTGCTTTTTAACAAACACACAAAATACTATTCCAAATTCCAACACACACAGCCCTAAACTCTATAGGCTGTTTTATTAATGCAGTTCCAAACACACAAGTAGCCAAAGCAAACTAGAGCATTTTTTCATGTCTTTTTTTTTTCCCCCTAGCATTTCCAACAAGAAGCAGCCACAATGGGCCTAGATTTCCAACCAAGCACCAAACACCCTTTCTCTTCCACAATGGTGTACCCTTCACAAGCCTCCATGTTCCCGAGCCACTGCCTCGTCTGCGCCGCCGTCTTGAGCGGCGCTGCCTGGAACCCGGCCCGGCTCATCCTCCTCCTCCACTGGTCCACCCTCTCATGCCTCTCAACCCTAGCAGGCCCTTCACAGCTTATGATATTCTTTATCTCCTCTGCAAAGTAGAACTGCTCAATCTTAGCCCTCTTCGTGTCAGACTTAGGCAACATAACATCCAGGGAATCAAAAATCGCCGAATAGTAATGCAAAGCCTCCATGAACCTCCCAAGGAAGAAAGGCCCATTGTGACTTGAATCTTGCTCAACCAGGACAAGGAGTTTGGGTGAGAGCTCATGAATTGTCTGAAGCACAGAATTCAAAGCTCCTCTGCTCTCTTTCACCACACAATGAAGCTGGAGAATGCTGTTCACCACAATAACTTCATCTTCACTTGTGTTTATGTCTTTAGTGGTCAAATTCTCCAATGTGGATTTCACTACAAAGAACTCCAAGTTTACTCCCACGCTGCTTGCGTAGAGCTGCAGCTCGTCTCCAATCGTTCGGAACTTATTGTCGCTTAGGCCCACCGCCGTTATGCGCAGGCGCTTAGGCGGTTGGCCAGAGCGGCGGGCAAGGCCTCGGATGAGGTCATGCCATTGGTATCCATGTGGTAGACCTAAGGACAATCCCAAGTCAACGACATGGACAAAACTCTCTCCCTCAAAGGCTTCCAATATTGAAGCGTTAGCCACAAAGTGGCCAAACTGAATATGTGGACAAATCTCATAAACAAGGCGTAAAGCTTCCTCCTTTTTCTCCAACCCGACAGGGTGATCGATTTGGTTACTCATCGCAGGAACCGCAAAACCCACCGCCCCGAGTGGGTTTACCATTGATAATCGATCAGCTAACCCTTGGACAAAGCAAGAAGCGACTCGCTGAAACGACGAGCCGAAGACCAAAGCATTGGCCCTCAGCTCGGACAACAGCGCCGAGGCGTGAGACTTGTCGCGGCAGGCTACGGCCTCAGCGCAGGCTATGAGGAGCTGAACAAGCCTAATCTCGTCAGCCTCTCCGTCCTCGGGGGAGCCTCCGCTTTCTTGATAGCCTCCCAACAGGGCTGCAGCCGCCTCCTCCACTGCCTCCGCCGCGAGGTATCTTTGCGAGTAGGTCCATACGTGGTCGCGGAAATGCATCCCCGCCGGGCTGTTCGGGCTATTAGTACTGCCGCTGCGGCTCATGTCGCCGCTATTACTGCTTCCTCCTCCGCTGCTGCCACCGCCGCCGCAGCCGCTATAAGGAATGAAAATAGGACTATTTTCGCTCGATATCCAGTCGGGTTCGAAGCTCGTGTTTCGCTTTCTCTTGTTTTCTCTGGTAATTTCTTCTGGAACGGCAAATATCATGCCATTTTGGCTGTTCAATATTGTGGGCATGTAGGGGAAGGGGTACAAAGCCATGGCTGATTGAGTGAGCTCAAGACCCTTCAACTGGTCAACACTAGTCCTTCTTGAAGTTCCATTGATAGGGTGAATACCAGCCATTTCTTGTAACCCCTTCCCTTGTTTTTTCTTTTCTTTTTTCTTTGTTTATTATTCTCTCTCTCCCTCTCTCTCTCTCTCTCTTTATTTACAGATATATGCAATAAGGTCCTGAAAAAACCCATCTCCAAGAGATCATGGCTTATATAGGAAATCCACCAGCTGCCACAAAAGTGGAACGCAAGCTTTCTTTTCTTGTTATAGCGATATGAGCAATGCTCTTATATCTTTTTTTAAAAACAATAATAATAATAATAATATTATTATTATTATTATTATTATTATTATTAATTGACAATTAAAAAAAAAGAAAAAAGAAAGAAAGAAAGAGATGAAATCGGACAAAAAGAATATGTTTTGGATGCATGGGGTTGATGTCTTTGAAAAGAGAGGCATCATGAAGCGATTAAAAAAGCATAGAGAAATAATCAAGAGGAAAAACCATTCCGTCGTTTCTCCGATGATATTGGAATTGCGTTTTTGTTCGTCATCTCTAGAGCTGACAATGGAATAGTGCCCTAAATAGGACTACGCCCCACTTTCATCCTTGACTTTGTTTCCGGGACAAATTTGTAACGCTTGCTTATTAGGAAATTTTGTGAAAACTCTACGGTAATGTACTTTTAAAAATTATTATAGTTGGTCATTTTTTGGGCAAATTTTATAGCTGAAAGACCGACATACACTCATTGATGGGTATTCTTTTTCGTTCCTACAAAAGAAATTGGACTTTTTTGGTGAGACCAATGATGACGTTTTAAAACCGGATTCTAGAAATTTAAGGATTAAAAGATAGATGCTCACCGGTAGATATTTTTTTAGTTTCCATAAAAGAAATTGCATTTTAATTTACTCTAGTGGATACGTTCCCTTATCCTTGAATATTCCTGATTAAGGGTAATCGTCGAAGTTTTTGTACCTAAATCAATTTTTTCAATTTATAAAAATTATTATTCAAAACTCAAGTTTTCAAAACGAGATAATAATAAAACTATTTTATTGAAATATGAGAAGTTAGAGTTTTGAAAAAAAAAAAAAAAAAACTAGCGATACTTTATTTAGTCAAGATAATTATTAAAAAAAAACCATCACCACCTTCCAAAATATGTAGAAAGGATTTCTAAGAGAGACCAAAAGGCACCAAATTGTTGTGGATTCATATAGCCTAACAATAATTTCACATCTCACCCTATAAGCTCCATTACAAGATGTGAAATTCAAACCCTCTCACCTCCCAGCTTTAAAAAAAAAAACCTTCAATTTTGATGTTCAATATTTTTGGCCTTTAATATCAGGAAATTTTGACTATCTTTCTTAAAAATTTGTTTCTATTAAACACTCAACAAAGTTTTGCTTCACAACTATTCTGACGTAATTAATCTAATGACATTATTGAAAAATATAAAGAATTGTATTCACAAGAAAATACAAAATATAGAATCCCGTCTGGGAACAAGGTTTTTAGATTAAAATTATTTGGTTCAAATCAAGTTGGTTGTAGTATTTTCTCTTTTAAAATTGGATTTGTTACAGATAAATTCTTGATTTTAGCTAATAAAGAGAATGAGAGAAATGTCATATTTTTAAAACTTTTTAAAGTAAATATTAAGATTTGAAAATATTTATAGTAAATGTCATATTAAAAATATAAACAACTTATTTTCCATGTAAATAACAAATATTTACATTATAAATAGGAGGTAAATACATTTTTTGTACCATAAATCTATTTATTGTGTTAGTTAGAATTTTGACAATCTAAACAAAGAGATAGACAAATTATTTATATAGTAAATTTGACATTTATTACAAATATTTTTAAAACTTGACGTTTACTATTAATTTTGAAAAAGTAGTATTTCTTACAATTTTCAAAATTTAACTAATATTCTCAAATAGGCTATAAGTTGTTTGCATTAAGAAAGTTTTTGTTATTGCCCTTTTAAATTAAGAACCAATGGCGTTAGCTAAACTGACCTGTTCAGATAAGTTTGTCTTGGGTAAAGCTTTCCTCTTATTCGCACCATGCTATGAATTTTAATATAACTTTTTTATGTACCAATTTTACCAAACGATGTCTATTACGTAATTTTCTTGTGGAAGCCACATGTAGTTTCTTTGTCTTCAGATATCAATACTGAAGAGTGAGAATATTCCATGCCTAGATGAAGGCACTAGTAGAGGAACGTTTTGGACCAGGACCAGGACCAGGCAAATGTGGGCCCCTCGTGCAAGTGTGATCAAGTTTTTTCTTTTTTTTTTTCTGAAATCATGAGTATGATTAAGTTTTGCACTAATAATGAGTGCATTTGGTAACATAGTTAGAAATAAAATTAAAACGATCTTATTTAATATATTATTACTTTACACTGTAGTATATGATAGTTTTACACTGTAACTGTTGAAGCAACATTTTTATTAACGGTGTTGTTAAACGTTCCTAATAATACTCTAGAAAACAGAGCATGCATGCAAGCAAGATGATCATGATCAAATTCCAATACATAAATAAGCCCGCCGGTCTTGCATGACAACATACATAAAAGAACAAACACATATCGTCCAAATTTTGGCCTCGAGAAATCTTTGAGCCCTCTACGCTTCCACATTGTACGTATAATATTTGTATAAATATAGATTCAACATTTATGCAATGATCATACGTGAATGGGCTGTCAAATTTTCATATACATATAAATATAGAGTTATTTTCAATAGTTGTACAATAACGATATATTTTATATATGATGTGATCGACTTTAACTATTATAAAATTTTTTAGATCAATTACTTAATTAGTTATAAACTTTTGATTTATATTACACGATTAATAATAACTGTAGTTATTAAACTCACACAATATATATATAAATACATTAACAGTCTTGTTCGTTATGACCGGTGTGTGACTAAGAATGTTCTTATGCTTAATTTCTTCCCTACCAACACAGAAAGGAAGTGAGATCATCATATTCTGCCGTTTGGAAAAGTCAACGGCGACAACCCTTGACCGTGGCTTAACAATGGACAGCCAGGAGAGCTCCTCGGACAGAAGTTTTGCTGTGGTTTAGCATGTATTAGGTCATTCCATATGTCATCTCCTATATTAAAAAAATAAAAATAAAAATAAAAATAAAAATAAAAAATAAAAAATAAAAACCCACCTAAATTTATTTATTAATTATAAAGCGACTGCATATTCTGATTCTTAAAATGATAATAACATTGAAATATTCCCTCAAAAAAATGATAACAATGAAACGAAAAAAATAGAAAAGAAAAGTTTTACTATCATCACTTACCAGAAACAAGAAAAATGCGGCCAAGGATTGTAAAGGTGTAGAATTGAAAAGTAATGTGCCTATGGAATCTTAATTAGGTTTATGGAATATTGGAAAAATGACAAATGAGATACTATTTTTTTTGGGTGATGTAGGACCGGAGGGAAAAATAGAGAACAAAGGAAGAGTTTAGAATGGAGAATATGATTTAGAGAGAAGAACATAATCAAGGAGAGAAATAAAACCAGAAGAGAATAAGAACTCGAAAAGAAGAGCAGAAATTCTTAATATTTATTAATCATCAAAGCTGGAAAATAAAAATATAAATGTCTTATTTACAATAGAAGTAAAAATTCTAAATTGTAAACCTAACAGATTATGTATTTAATCACCACATCATCCCTAGCTTTAATGCCATTGTGATTAGCCTTATCACGAGGATAAATTAAGAATTTCAAAGAGCACCATTAATTCATGTCAAGTAGTTTAATAGCATTAGGTAAGAGATTCTTGAAGTGAGCAATATTAATGTTTCAGAAAGCAGGTTAGTACAACTACAACGAACACTATATTTGCTGAGGACATATATAACTATCAAAATGGGGTCTTGGACTTAGCTTCTGTTTTTTAGGGGAGCGGTATGGATCGTTTCTTATGGTTTGCACCCCCTTTTTTTGTTTAAAATTTGTGGGAGAAAATATTATAACAAAAACAGTTAGAATTAAAAAAAAAAACAGTTTAAACTATTTTTGCCAAATAAGCTGTATATGTATAACAAGGAAGTAAATTAGGTTTGCTTTAACTTCAACTGCCAATATGTTTTGGTTTATAATTGGTTACAGAATATTTAAGATATATTCGGCTTTTTTTCCTAGCTAGGATTTTGAGCTTGGAATCCTTAAAAAAAAAAAAAAACATGTTTTCCTTTTTATTCATTACCAGGGCATAAAATGTCTGAATAATTTTTTTCCTAATTTTACTTGCCATTTTGTTGTTTATTATAAAAAGGGTACTCGTTCGGAATTATTGTCGTTGGTCGTCCTTTTTGTCGTCTGTGACTCAGTGTCGTTTTGAGGTACGTTTTTACTGGATTATTGTTGTTTTTCTGACTGCGATCGTTATATATATATATATATATATATATATATATATATATATATATGTTATGCTTATTGCCGTTCATAGCCCATAATGTTATGGGGCCTAAGTTAATGTTGTTCTTAATTTCGTGTCGTTTGTCGGCCTGATTATTGTCGTTTATATATGAGATAAATCGTAATCTTTTTTCACCATCAATCCAGAGGTGCATTGCCTATCTTTTCACCTTAGGATACTTTGATACTCGAGAGCCTCACTTTAAAATTCCTGTCTAGTCAAAAAATTGTGCCACTCGTGGTGTTTGAAACGTGACACTAATACTATATTTGGTAGGAGGAAGAGAGATAGAAAGGGAAGTTAAATTTTTTATTTGATTAGACGGAAAAGAGAGCTAGAAAGATGTGGTCTTCCTTTTAGTCCACCAAATTAGATCCTTTTTATTAATGGAAGAATCCAAGTAATTCCTTCACATTAAGATTTTAAAAGACTTTACCTTCTAAATAAATAATTAAAAAAATTGTAAATGTACTACATACTATAGTACTTTCACAATTAACAATCATCCATTCTCTCAACTCTTCTTCCATCCTACTAAAGGACGTAAAAGATTATTACAAGCTTCTCTATTCTTCCTATCCTTTGTCCCTCCAAGTCCATCCTTTATTCTTATTTTATGTCTCTTCTACCAATCGAAATGTAAATTCATAATTTTAGTAGAATTAGGCTTGAATTAGTAAATTACGAAATTTTTGATATTGACGAAGGAATAATGGACATGATGGCACCAGGCAAATAAAAGATTAAACAAAAAAAAAGCTATTTTCCTTTTCTATTATTTTAATAGTCGATTTTTGAAACATCCGTTATTTTAACGAGTATGATTTTTATAAAAATCATATTAATAAATTGTCACTTTAGAACTTCTTACCAAGTCTCCATAAGAAACATTCAAAATTTACCTATCACCCACCTCTACCAACCTTGTCCTCCCTACATTAATGCTCAATTAAGTAACCTCCTCCTCATTTAGCTAAAGGTCTCCGAAGGATACATAGAATTAATTCACCTCAACTACTAGGCGATATTGATATATTTTCTCAACCACATTTTTAATGCTTCCTTCATCTTCTTCCACAACTTGCCCCATTTGCGCCCTCAATTATATGTTGGCATTATTTGCTAAAAGTCTCCATGGGAGACATGATAATATTTTCTTTTAATGCTCATTTATTTCTTCTTACAACTTTCCCTATAAACCTACAATTATCTTCCGCTCCTCAATTGTTTTGATGCCTATTTATTCAACAATCACCACTTCCTTCTCTAGTTTCTTATTCTATCCTTTCTTGCTTCAATTTCTAACTAAAGACACAAGGCATAAAGCTCTCTTTATAGCAAAGTATCTATAATTCCCAGCCATGTTTGAAGCCTCTTTGGAGTCAATTCAAGCTTGATTTTTAACCCAAACTTTGGTGTTTTTCAAAGAAGTTTTGAGGTATGTTTTCTTTAATTCAAACTTAGCTTTAGTATGTATTTTCTCCATATTTAATACATGTTTTCCTCATTATTTGCAAGAAAGGCTAGAGATATGGTTTGATGATGATTTTGGTATAAAACTCATAAGAATATATTTATTATGATGCATGCTGCCTATTTTGGAATAGTTTTAGAATTTTGAATAAGAATAATATGCT
>CAMOHE010049817.1:30775-48210 GCA_946598075.1 Artocarpus hirsutus | reverse complement strand
TGTTGAATGTGATTCTTGAGTCTTTTGGTTGAGGATCTTCCAAGTCTGGTACGTAAATCCTCCTTTCAGAATGCTCTGTGATTTCTCTGTAGATGGGGAATAGACAAAATAATGTACGTACCGACTTGGGGACCACAACCCCTTTTATATAATTGCCAAACCCTAGCAATTATCCTTAATTACCAATTTAGCCCATCATAAAATTAGTAATTACCCTTTTGGTTTCTACACATAGGAGGCCCACACTTAATGATGCATTAAAAGCCCAAAGCCCAAATTTGATCACTTTTAATTGGGCAACCTTATCTGATAGCCTTTAATTCATATTTATTTAATATATTAGCCCATATTAGGATTTTTGATCCAACAGGACTTTGCCCAAATCTCGCCCAATCTCTCTTGCCCATATCGCGACGGTCCTAGGTTCACGTGGATGCACTCCTCCTTCTGTCTCTTCGACGGCGTCGTGGCGGTGAGACCTCTTCCTCTTCCGACGCTGGCAAGCATCCCATCTTTCGTTCTTTTTTGTTTTTTTTTTAATTTTCATCTCTTCTTTATTCTCCTCTGCCTTTTTAGAAAGGGTTCGGTAGAACCCTTAATATTATTTTTTTTAAGAGATTTTAAGTTTTTTTATCAATTATTTTGAGGATTATAGATAATGAATTAAGCATATTATTTTGAAGGATAGTTTGATAATTTTCACTAATGAAAAAAAGATGTACAAAAAATTTTTTCAATCCTTTTGCACCTAAACGAAAGGTTTGACATGGTTAAATAAAAAAGAAAAGAATAAGGACTTTTTGAGCTATTAATTCTAATTTCAATTAAACAAGTTTACCAGCCTAGAAAAACCGACTTGCACCTTAATAACTAGTGCTTTAATTAAAATATAAACTAATTAATAAGTTCACTTACTAGGAAAAATCAATATCAAACGGTTTGGACTCCAAACACTTTGTTAAGGGTTATGGTTTTCCGGCCAGAACCGGACGGGTTTCTCAAACATATTGCCGAGGAGGCTGCTGGGGGAGCCTCCACGTGGATTTGCCTTCCGCGGTGGGACCGCGTCCCTTGGGTTCGAGCCTTTAACCTCTTGAATAAGAAGTTTTTAGTTGCTTCTCAGGTACCAATCCAGCTAATTAGTTGAATTGGTTCCTGAGAAGCAACTAAAAACTTGTTATCCAAGAGGTTAAAGGTTCAAACCCAAGAGACGCACTCCCCCTGAGGAAGGCAAATCTTCAAACCCAAGAGACACACTCCCCCCGAGGAAGGCAAATCCGAGTGGAGACTTGCCCGTTCGGGTGAGGTACTCGATCCTGAGTTAAGTCCTAAGGTAGACCCCCTTAAGTATTATTGGTTCAAGAGGGCTCCTGCTTGGAGAGAGACCCAGCACGGATTTTTATTTTCCTCTAGTGAATGAGCACGTCCCCTGAGTTCGAACCTTTAACCTCTTGAATAAGAGGAGGCAAAATAAAATCTGAGCTGGGTCTCTCCTAGAGCAGGGGACCTCTCGGACCAAACAATCCGTAGGGGGGATTCACCTTGGGACCGAACTCGGGGTCAAGTGCCTCACCCGAACGCACATTTTTATATTGAGGGTTATGGTTCCAGGATTTGTCCAGCCAAGATCCTGTTCGACCAAGACAGAATCTGTCCGACCAGGACTCATCCGAGCAAGATCTATCCGACTTGGCCAAAGCAACCATGGACAACCTTGACTGGCAAGATGGTCGAACCCTGACCAGATCACACAATAGTGGATCATACCCAAAGACCACCACGTGGCACCATCTCAACCCTCCGTTCGGCAATTCTCCTTCTTTGCAGATCCTAACACCTGTCTCTAGACACCCGGGTTACGGGCTAAACCGATCCACATCCGGATCCAAGATAAACTCTATATATAGGAGCATCAACTGCACCACAAAGGGACGGGCATTCTTCCCTTGCCTACTCTGCCTCTCCCTTAGATCTTCTCGATCAGAACACTGACTTGAGCATTGAAATTCCCTTAGCAAGCACCAAACCAGTGTCCCTTTACTCCAAGGCCTTCTCTTATCTTGCAGATTAGACCAGACTAGGCTGAGCCAGGCAGAACTGGAGACAAAACTAGGAACCCGACCACCGTGCGCCCCCACACGCGGTGTTGTGCCGAACTCAGGCATCAACAAACTTCTTGGATTTCTTCTTCAATTACCAAGTCTTGAGTCCCTTTCTCACTCAGAGTGTTGTCGTAAGATATCTCCAAGTGCTCCTCCCTTTGTGTAAGCTCGTCCTTGAAGATAAAACGATAAGCCAAATCTACCAACAACTCATAAGCTTCATCATCGATTAAGTTTATGTAACACTCTGAATTTAATTAAGTGTTATTAGTGTGTGAAATGGTGAATTAGTGTGCCATGATGTATTTTCAAACTCAATTTGAATATTTTGAGATATTTCTAAATTAATGTTATTTTTGATTATTTTAATGATTCTTAACTATTTTTAACTATTTTTTTGTTATTTTGAATTTCGAAACAAAACAATTTATCAAATACCAAACACGTCCTGTTTGAAATCTGTGTGTTGCACACGGTTTTTCTTTAAAAAACCACCTCCCCTTCTCTTTGTTTATATCACTCTCCCTCACTCTTTCCCTCTCACTCTTGCTCTCTCTCTGTAACAACTCGGAAATTTTTAATGCATTAAAAATGCATTAAATTGAAGATTAAATTAAGACCAAAAATACAATTTAAGGAAAAATGTTGTATAATAACATGAAAATTATACGATATTAGAGTGATACAATGTAAGGAAATACATTGATGAAATTATGCAGTATGAAAATTACACTACAAAAGCAATGCAGTGTAAGAATTGGACTGTTTAATGTCACACAGTATAGAATTAGACTGCATAGATCACAAAATTTTTATAAAAGTGAAGAGAGAGAAAAAAAAATAAAATTTGGGATAATTATCAGCTCCCTCTCTACTTTCTCTCTCTCTCCTCAAAAATTAGTTTGAGATTTGAACCTTCATTTTCGACACCTCCCACACCATTGGAAAGCTCTCGATGAGCCGAGCTCAACGGTGTGCCGAGCCACCCAAAACACGGCCGAAGAAGGCCACACGCGCCGCCCAAACGGGCGGTAAAATCTATTTTTTCTCGAGCAGATTTCTCCGCCGTCCGACCACCAATCGATGTGATTTTGGTGTTTATGGACTCAGCATGAAGACAGGAGAAAGAGGGTACCAATTTTCTAGCTCAATTCTAGCTAGAAAGGCCTCGACGGAGCTACCCTGTCGCCACCATGGCACTACTGTCTGAGCTGCCGTCTCCAACGGCGGTGAGGCACACCGCTGATGCCAAGAGGGTCAGAAGGGACAGTGAGTTGAACCCCTCCCTCAGTTTCAGGCAACAGTCGTCGAAAAAGGTCCAACGGACTGCTCGATTTTGCACCGTCGGTTTGTTGTCGACTTTGCTGCTCCCGTCGACGGTGAGCCAAATTGGAGTGTCGATCATGATCAAAAGAGCACAGGTAACGTGTAGGTGCCTTCAATTTTACAAAACATCATCGGATCGATGGGGAACGACCTTCGCCACCTAACACCGTCGTGGTGGAGGTGGAGCCGCCATTCCAGGCGGAGTTGAGCAACCCCACTATGGGGGAAATGCTCAGAGGGCCACGGGGAATGATTCAAATAGATGACATGCCCGAAAATGGGAGATCGAAACCACCAGTTATGGCCGAGAATCCCATGCCTGATTTAAACAGATAGAGGCTAAATTGAGTGAAATTGACCCCACCAATCGACTCAGGATGGTTGATTTAGGGGGGTAGGCTCAAGCCCAGCCACCAACGGAGCCGATTGACATCGGTCAACGACTGATCAAGGGCCGTTTTGGGATTTTACAATCCGGACCTCCGATCGATGATTCAAGACAGCGTCCTGACTCGTTTTGACGCTCTAAACACAATGGTGACCTTTGTTTGAGCTAATTCCACTCTGGTGAAAATCGTCTGGTACCAACTACACACGGATCAAGGCGATTCAAACTGCATTATCAGAGTCCAGAATGACATGTTTAGGAATGTATGATCTCCATGAAGCATTTCTAGCCATTTATGGTCGTTCAAGGAGCACTGTAGAGGATGCTTCATATACTGTTGATACAGCGAGGTACAACTTGAACCGCGTAGCTCGAAGTCCAAGTAAGTAGCAATCTCACCTACAGTATGAACTGTATTAAAATGCATTGTGATAGATGCTAAGTTTTAAGGATTTTAAAGTTCAGTCAATGAATGAATGAAGGAAAAAAACAGACTAAGGGCAAAATGGTAACGCCTGATGTCAGGAAATGTTTCTTAGTGACAATTTTTCTATATTATGTATGTAATAGAATGTTAAAGTTAAGTAATAAGTTTTGTTAAGTTAGGAAATGGACGAAAAACCCGCCAAGGGTAAAATCATCATTTTTATGAAAATGGCTAGAATGGAGTCGAACACTCCGATTTAGCATAACGTTCTTAGACGAAAAATGTTTCGTAATGTACTAAGTGACGAAACCGCCAGTGAGACGGGAAGTTATAAAAAAGGAATGCATGTTTAATGTTTATGTTTTATTATCAATCGAGCGGATTGATAATAAAGAAAGATAATTAACGAGTCGACTGTCGTATGATCAGGACATAGAAGCCGACCAATGGAAGGAAAAGGAATGAGACAGGAATGGGATAGAGAACGTTAGTGCTATAGACAAGTAAGTTCAGACCTCACCTACAGCATGAAGTAAATGATTTTTAAATCTTTTTGGTATATGTTTATAAATGAGCTTGCAATTATTATGCAAGTTTCTCTTAAAGAATATTTGCATTTATTATGCAAAAAGTTGTAAAGATTCAAAGCAAGTTTTGCAATGAATTTGCAACTGTTATGCTTAAAGTTTATTTGCATCTTGATGTGCACAATGTTTTTAAAAGTTCAAGTTATGATTTAAAAAGTATTTAAAGTATGTTTTGCATTTTTCACAATGCATAGTATTTTATAATTTAAGTTATAAGCTTTATGATGCATTTATCATGCATTAAGTTAAGTTTCGAAATAAAAGTTGTTGCAATAAGTGTTAGAGTACATGTTATGACTTTCAAAAGGTGGTTGCAATACATGATGCATTTATTACGTAATGAGTTGCATTTATTATGCGATAGATTATACGGTACAAGTATGAATTGCAAGTATGTTTGCATATGATGTGATTGCATTTAATATGCTCACAAAAGTTAACAAGAAGGAAACGTAAAGATAAAAAGAAAGTATCGTACTAGCCTCTTTGATATGAGGTAATGAAAGTAAAGTCAAAGTTTGGCCTCCCAGAGGTGAGATACATGACCTCGAAGTTCGATGGTCTCGAGTCTTCCGCAAGGAAAGCATCATGTTTACGATCTCATGATTAATGAGTTGGTAGGAACACTAAAGTAAAATAAGAACAGTGAATGTAAGATAAGGAAAGTGAATGAAGATAAAGAAAGTTAAGGAACGAAGGTAGTAAGTTAAAGAAAGAAAAGAGTGTTCATAAAATGCTTATAATCGGAAGTTTATAATTGAGCATAAATGGAATCATGCATTTTGATTCTGCTTGAATTCCTTTTTATGAAATATTTATATGTTATGTTATGAAAGACATTTTGAGAGATGTTTTGCATTAAACGTTTATGAAAAGCATATTATATTTTCAAGAAAGGGTTTATAAATGATGCTTTAAGAAAGGCATTTTGAGGATTTCTGCATGTTAAATATTTTATGAAAACATTTATGAGGAACATTTTAGAAATGTTTTATGAAAAGTGTTTATGAAAAACGTTTATGAAGAATGTTTCAAGAGAAAAGCAATGTGTCAAGAGAAAAGTTTTTATGAGGAAAGATTTAAAGTATGTTTAAATGCTTTGTGAGTTCATGTTTGAACTTACTGAGCGTAAGCTCATAAAAAGTTTCTCATGCTGTAGGTAACTTACGGGTGACCGGTAGGACCCGTTAGAGGAGCTGGGTGCTGCGGAGGGCAAATGCGAGGATGTGGGTATGGATACCACTATAGTTTACTTCCGCAACGCAAAGAAAAGGTTTTAAACTATTTAATATAGTGTTTTCAAAGTTTTTTTAAAAAATGAGACTTTTAAGATATGTTTTCAAAGTTAAGTCATATTTTACAAAATGTTTTGTCTAATTGTGAAGTTAAGTTTTAAGTCATGTTTTAGTAAATGTTTCTTACTAAGTTTTGAGAAACGATTTGAAATGGTTTTAAAGGCAAGAGTTGAGCAAGGCCTCAACTTGAATGGCGACAGAGATTGCAATAGTTTTTAAGTATGTTATAAATAATGTTTAAAGAAAAAAATTTTAATTCAGTATTTTCTTATTAACTAAGTAAGTTTACTTTTCAAGTAATAATGTTTTAAGCAAGTTAAGTGACGACCGAAAAGGCGGGTTGTCTCACTCTCTCTCTCTTCCTTTCACGGCCTCTCTTTCTGCCTCTCTCTTTCTCTCTTTTCTCTCTTTTGATTCAAAAATTTTGAGTTTAAACTTCAATCCACAATCAAATTGGAAGCTTGGGAACGTGATTTGGCAACCACAACTTTAATTTAAAGCTTAAATCAAGGTTACTTTCCAAATTCTAAACTTTTTCTAAATTTTTCAATTTTCTTAGCATTTTGGAATCCAAGCTTTCTTAAACTTAGAAAAACTTTAATCTAAGTTAGTAGAACCTAAACTACCTAGAATTTAAGCTTAGTTTCATTAAAAACAGATTGAATCAAGATTTTCTATTTTTCTTCATTTTTCTCCATTTTTGGATTTATTCAAAACTCTTTGTGTAAATCTTGTTTAAACTAGTTTAGAAGTGTTCTAATATGTTTTTCTATCATCTATGAGTGTTTTTCATGCTTGGGAATTGAGAAAAACATGTAAAAATGAGATTTGGGCTCAGGGAGGCCGAGACCTAATTTTGGAAAATTTTAGAATTTTTCTAGTTCGGTAGGCGGATTCATGAATCCAGCAGGTCGAACTCATACCTTCGATAGGTCAAACCTTGAAAAGTTTGGCCAACTGGACCCAGATGGTCGGTAGGTTGAACTGTACAGTTCGGCAGGCCGGACCAAGGGAACTGACAGGCCGACCGAGCATAGTAAAAATTTGTTATTTTTCACCCGTTTTCATTGTTTTGAACCCCGATTGAGATTTTAATCTTGTTGTATGATTTTATAAACACAAATGACACACTAGGATACCATGAGATAGCTTAGCGATATAGGATATCTTAAGCTCGATACTGATAGACTTAGTATATATATTTAAGGTTGTTCGTGGTTTCGTGGAGCTAACATATAGCAGATCGGGACCACAGTGATGGACATCAGCACGGATGTTGAGGTAGGACTTTTAGCCCTTTCCTTAGTAACCTAGTTTTTAAATAATTTTGGCCTCAAAAGAATTTTATCAAAATGTTTTCAATGATTGATTGAAGAAGGATTTTTATTGGTTGTTTTCATAAATAGTAGATTGAGGTGATTTTCATAATAAGCCTTATAATGAATGTAAATGAAAATACTTGGTAAAAAGAGATTTTAATACATATAGAAATATATAGACGGGCATGATGCCATATCAGAGATAGGGTCATGTAGCATACGACCTTGGGGGTAGGTTCTGAAACCCAACTGGGCCACTTCGGTGGTGATAACTATGGTTTGCCCAAGACAGATAAAAAGGTACTTTCTGAACGAACTGTTTCAAATAGGATTTATTTAAATGAATTTATTTATTCAACTCTGTTTTCTAATTATTACTTTGAAACATAAATTTTGTATTTAAATTATTTATCTGTTTTTAAAACATAGTCCTATTAAGCCTTTCGCTTATATTTTATTTGTTTTTAAATCTTTCCCCTAGGTGGAATATAGCTTAAAATTGACGAAGGGTCCGCAGATCAGACTTGCAACCAGTAGAAGACCTGGGTAGGTTGTTGTACAGATTAATCAGTGCATGTACTATTTTAATATTTCTTTCTATTTTAGACTATGGTTGTAATTTAAATATTGTCGATACTATGTGTGTACACAAGTTGTAGGTCGGTAGGACCCAACACGTATTTTGTCTTTCTTTGTTATTCTATTTCATTTTGTTTCTATCATATTTGTTTAATCATTATAAATGTTTGTTTAAAAAGGGTTTTAATTTATTTCATTTTTCTTAATTAATTAAATTCTTAAACTTGTGTTTTAATTAAAAGTCCTACTGAGCCTTTCGCTTACATTTTATTTGTTTTTAAATCTTTTCCCTAGGTGGAATACAACTTAAAATTGACGAAGGGTCCGCAGATCAGACTTGCGACCAGTAGAAGACCTGGATAGGTTGTTGTACAGATTAATCAGGGCATGTACTACTTTAATCTTTCTTTCTATTTTAGACTGTAGTTGTAATTTAAATATTGTCGATACTATATGTGTACACAAGTTGTGGGTCGGTAGGACCCAACACGTATTTCATCTTTCTTTGTTATTGTATTTCATTTTGTTTCTATCATATTTGTTTAATCATTATAAATGTTTGTTTAAAAAGGATTTTAAATTATTACATTTTTCTTAATTAATTAAATTCTTAAACTTGTGTTTTAATTAAAATTTCTTCTTAATTCACTTAATTAAACCGCCACGTTATCTCCTGTACTCCGGGGCGTGATAGAATGGTATCAGAGTCCTAGGTTATGAACCTTAGGAATTGTGCACACATTGGTATAACAATGAAATACCACTGACAATCCAATTTTGTTTTTAGAAGTGAAAGAATGGCACCTAGACATCATTCGACAGTTGATGCTGACCCTAGAAATGATGAGGGCCATGTTTGACGCTTTTTGATAGATGATAGCAAGGGCAAGACCGGAGCATTCCGAGGCTTGTCGTTGGCATGCGTACTTTAAAGAGTTTCAGCGTGTATCTGTCCCAACCTTCGACAGAAATAGGGACTTACAAGTGGCTAAATATTGGCTAGATTCAATTGTGAAACACTTGGATACTCTTGGTGTGCCAGCAGAGTATCGTATAGAGTTTGCAGCCTATAAATTTAAAGGTGGTGCTAACACTTGGTGGAAGCAAGCTAAACGCCTAAAGGATAACGGGAACATTAGCTGGGATAGGTTCGAGGAGCTATTCTACGACCGTTACTTTCCACAAGGATATCGAGACCAGAAGGTTGTTGAATTCCACAGATTGCAACAGGTTGATATGTCAGCTCAGGAGTACGAGGCAAAGTTTAATGAGCTAGCCAAGTTTGCTCCATCTGTAGTGGCATCAGAGAGCGAGAAGTGATCAAATTTCAAGAAGGGCTTAAGGCTTCTATTCGACGACAGGTGATTACTCTATGACTCAGGAATTTTAGTGAGCTTGTATCGTCAGCAATATCGGTGGAAAGTGATTATACGTAGTATTGTGAGGATCAAGCAAGGACGTCTAGAGGACCATAGAGGAGCGGCAGGAGGAGCACCAACAACCGTCCAACTCAAGGGAAGAGTCAATAGGGTAACGTGAATAGCAGGAGCAGTAGTTCATCCAACAGCGGGCGTAGCAATCCCTACAGCTTTCATTGCCACTATTGCCAACAACGAGGACATATCAAGAGGAGCTGCCCAATTAGGAGTGCTTGTCTAGGACTTTAGGCCAAAAAAGGAGCCAGTCGTCAGCCCCAGCCTCAAACTCTACCTTCGCCTCAGCAATTCCCTCAGCTCTAGTTCCATCAGTTCTCTCCCCAACAACTGCCATATTCAGCACTAGGACATCAACCGTAGAACTTCTAACACAATGCCCCTCAGTATCGAGCACCGAGTATAGCTAGCATGCAGTCATCGTCACTGCAACAATATTGGCCAACTAATCTAGGACCTAGCAATGTCTGTAAAGGGAAAAAGAAAGCTCCAGTTCATGTTCATACGATGACATCAGGGAGTTCGGATGCCCAAACCAGCAATGCGGTTGTCAATGGCATGATTTTAGTTTCTCAATCCTTAGCCCATGTCTTATTTGACACTGGTGCCACTCATTCTCTCATTTTGAGCTCTTTTGTACATGTCTTGGGATTAAATATAGAAAAGTTTAATAAGCCTTTAGCTATAGCCTCACCCTTGGGGCAAGTGTGTATGAACCATATATGTAAATCCTGTAAAATAAAGATTAGGGATGAGATTTTGAAAAGTGATTTGATTGTAATCCCTATGAGTTCATATAATGTAATTCTTGGGATGGACTTGTTGTCCAAGTATAATGCAGTTGTAGACTATCAACTTAGGAGATAACTCTAATGTCTGATAGGGGGATAACGATCACTTACTAGGGTGGTAATGATCGAATAATGAGTGAACGTCTTATGAAGACATGTCTCGGAGGACGGAAGAATCTGGCTTGCTACGCCTTTCTCATGAACCTAGAAAGAGAGCCAGTGCATCGGGAAGAAATGCAGCAATTCTAGTAGTTGATGAGTTTGAAGATGTCTTCCCCGACTAGTTGCCAGGATTACCACTGCATCAAGAGATCGAGTTTAGCTTTAAGCTCCTTCCAAGAACAACACTGATTTCTGTATTACCTTATAGGATGGCGCCAACAGAGATGAAAGAATTGAGAAAGCAACTTCAGGAGCTTGCTAACAAGGGATATATCCGGAATAGCACATCACCGTGGGGAGCGCCAGTTTTATTTGCTAAGAAGCATGATGGAACCCTTAGGCTATGCATAGATTAACGACAGCTAAATCGGATCACTATGAAGAACAAGTATCTTCTACCCAGGATCGATGAACTGTTTGATCAGTTGGAAGGTTCACGGAACTTGTTGAAAATAGATTTGCGGTCGAGATACCACCAACTCCGGATTAAAGAAGAAGACATCCCCAAAACAGCTTTCAGGACCTAGTATGGACACTTCGAGTTTCTGGTGATGCCATTTGGATTGACAAATGATTCGACAGCTTTCATGGGCCTAATGAATCGGATATTCAGGCCTTATCTGGATCAGTTCATGATCATGTTCATTGATGATATCTTGGTCTATTCTAAAACATGGGAGGAGAATAAGCAACACCTCAAAATCGTACTTTAGAATCTACGGGAGTACCAGTTGTACACCAAGAAAGAAAAGGATGAGTTTTGATTGACAGAAGTTAAGTTTCTAAGACATGTCATCTCCGAGCAAGGCATCTCAATAGATCTGTCTAAGGTAGGAGCTATAGTAGAGTGGAAACGATTGAGGAATGTAGTAGAAATTCGTAGTTTCTTGGGACTCGCAGGATACTATAAGAAATTTGTAAAGGACTTCTCAAAGATAGCAGCTCCGCTGACAAGACTGATAGGAAGAATGCCAGATTTGAGTAGGATGAAGAATGTGAGCTCGCCTTCCAAGAGTTAAAGAATCGATTGACTACAGCTCTAGTTTTGATTATCCTGAATAGTGAAAAGTCGTATGAAGTTTATATAGATGCTTCGAGATGCAGACTTGGATGCATATTGATGCAACATAGACACGTGGTGGCATATAGATCGAGACTGCTATGACCTCACGAGCGAAACTATCCTACTCATGACTTAGAGCTCACAGCGGTGATTCACGCGCTGAAGATCTAGAGATGCTATTTCTACGAGGCAACTTTCTAGGTTTTCTCTGACCATAAGAGTTTGAAGTATTTGTTCACTCAAAGGGATCTAAACTTGAGGCAGTGAAGGTGGATGAAATATATGAAAGACTATGATTTTACGTTGCAATACCATCTCGGGAAACGTAACGTGGTAGCAGATACGCTTAGCCAAAAGTCTTCAGGGATTCTCACTTGTTTGGCTCTCGAGAATTGGAAAAAGGGACGCCACAGTGAATGAGTACGGGCTACAGTATTATGAAGACCACGATCGAGTTTCAGTGTATCATATGGAGACGACCCTAACTCTCGTTCAGATGATAAAGTAGAAATCAGTGGCGAGACTAGCATCTGTAGGGAATCTAGACGCGAATTCAAGACGGAGAGTAATTTGAAGAATGGAGGATACATGTCAATGGATCGTTGTCCTTTAGGGAGCATTTAGTAGTTCCACCAATCATAAATGTGACAAAGGCCATGATGGATGAAGCCTACAAGTCTCAGTTCACCATTCATCCAGAGAACACGAAGATGTATTGTGATCTGAAGAGGCAATACTGGTGGAGAGGTGTGAAGAAGGATGTCCAGGAATACGTTGCCAAATGTGCGACTTGTCTTCAGGTGAAAGCCAAGCGCCATAAGCCAACAGGTCAGCTTCAACCGCTTCTTATTCCAAGGTGGAAATGAGAGCACATCATGATGGATTGCCTTACTGGATTGTCAAGGACGAAGCAAAGGCATGATGCAATTTGGGTCGTGGTCGACAGGTTGATGAACTTGATGCATTTCATTCCCTTCAAGTCGACTTGCTTGAGGAGAGTTCTCGGAGAATTGTACTTGAAGAACATAGTGCGGTCGCACAAAGTTCCTTAGTCCATCATATATGATAGAGACACCAGACTCAACGCCAAGTACTAGAGGAGCTTTCAGGAGGCTTTGGGTACGGATTTAAACTTCAACATAGCATTTCATCCTCAGACCGATGGGCAATCTGAGCAGGTCATTTAGATCCTCGAAGACATGTTACGTGCATGTGTGTTAGACTTCGGTAGGAATTGAAAGAAATATTTGCACTGGCCAAGTTTGCATACAACAACAGCTACCAAGCAAGCATTGGCATCGCACCGTTTGAACCGTTGTATGGACAACCATGTCAGTCACTGGTGTGTTGGGCAGAACCAAAGGACAAGATTATTCTCGAGCCAAATGAGATCCGTGACAGCAACAAGAAAGTCACTATGATATGGGATCAATTGAAGGCAGCTCAGAGTAGGCAGAAGAGCTACACGGATAGAATACGTTGACCCTTGGAATTCGAGGTAGGAGATTTTGTTCTCTTGAAGGTATCATCTCGTAAAGGTATCACGTGATTCGAAGTAAGTGGTAAGCTTGCATCGAGGTATGTTGGACCGTTTGAAATTACTCAACGTGCCGGTGTGGTCGCTTATCGGCTTAATCTTCCTCCTGAGCTTTCTCATGTTCATAATGTGTTTCATGTGTCGATGCTTTAGAAGTGTCCGCCTGAGCGGACCAAAATAGTCTCGTTTCATGATGTATAGATCTAAGAAGACATGACATACGAGGAAGTACCGGTTCAAATTATTGATCGAAAAGTGATCAACTTATGACACCATGACATACCGTTAATGAAGGTCATGTGGCAACATCATGGGGTTGATAAAGCCATTTGGGAGTTAGAATCAACTATGAGAAAATTGTATCTGTATTTATTTTGTTTTTGAAATGATTTGTAATTTCGAGAACAAAATTCTTTTTAGGAGTGGAGAGTTGTAACACTCCAAATTTAATTAAGTATTATTAGTGTGTAAAATGGTGAATTAGTGTACCATGATGTATTTTCAAACTCAATTTGACTATTTTGAGATATTTCTAAATTAACGTTATTTTTTATTATTTTAATGACTCTTAACAATTTTTAACTATGTTTATTTGATTTTTGAATTTTGAAATAAAACAATTTATCAAATATCAAACATGTCCCGTTTGAAATCTGTGTGCTGCACATGGTTTTCCTATAGAAAACCACCTCTCCTTTCTTTCTACCTCTCTCTTTCTCTCTTTTCTCTCTTTTGATTCAAAAACTTTTAAGTTTAAACTTCAATTCTTAGTCAAATTCGAAGCTTGGGAACATGATTTGGCAACCATAACTTTGATTTAAAACTTAAATTAAGGTTAGTTTTCAAATTCTAAACTTTTTCTAAATGTCTCAATTGTCTTAGCATTTAGAATCCAAGCTTTCTTAAGCTTAGAAAACCTTTAATTTAAGTTAGTGGAACCTAAAATATCTAAAATTTAAACTTAGTTTGATTAAAAACGGATTGAATCAAGATTTTCTAATTTTCTTCATTTTTCTCCATTTTTGGATTTATTCAAAAATCTGTGTAAATCTTATTTAAACTAGTTTAGAAGTGTTCTAATATGTTTTTCCATCATCTATGAGTGTTTTTCATGCCTAAGAATTGAGAAAAACAAGTGAAAATGAGAATTGGGCTCGAGGAGGCCAAGACCTGATTTTGGAAAATTTTAAAATTTTCCCAGTTCGTCAAGCCGCATTCATAAATCCGGCAGGCCAAACTCATACCTTCGACAGGTCAAACTTGGAAAAGTTTGGCCGACCGGACCCAGATAGTCGGTAGGCCGAACTGTATAGTTCGGCAGACCAAACCAGGGGAACCGGCAAGCCGACCAGGCATAGTAAAAATTTGTCATTTTTCACCCATTTTCATTGTTTTGAACCCCGATTGAGATTTTAATCTTGTCATATGATTTTATAAACACAAGTGACACACTAAGATACCATGAGATAGCTTAGTGACATAAGATATCTTAAACTAGATAATGATAGACTTAGTATATATATATTTAAGATTGTTCGAGGTTCCGTGAAGTTAACATATAGCAGATCAAGACTGCGGTGTTAGACATCGGCACGGATATTGAGATAGGACTTTTCCCCTTTCCTTAGTAACCTAGTTTTTAAATGATTTTGGCCTCAAAAGGATTTTATCAAAATGTTTTAAATGATTGATTGAAAAAGGATTTTTATTGGTTGTTTTCACAAACAGTAGATTGAGGTGATTTTCATAATAAACCTCATAATAAATGTAAATGAAAATACTTGATAAAAAGAGATTTTAATAACTATAGAAATATATAGACGGGCATGATGCCATATCAGAGATCGGGCCCTGTAGCGTTCAACCTTAGGGGCAGGTCCTAAAACCCAACTGGGTCACTTCGGTAGTGTAACTATGGTTTGCCCAAGAAAGATAAAAAGGTACTTTTTGAACGAACTGCTCTAAATAGGATTTATTTAAATGAATTTATTCATTCAACTCTGTTTTCTAATTATTACTTTAAAAGGCAAATTTTGTATTTAAATTATTTATCTGTTTTTAAAACATAGTCTTATTGAGCCTTTCGCTCACATTTTATTTGTTTTTAAATCTTTCCCTAGGTCGAATTGACGAAAAGTCCGTAGATCAGACTTGCAACTAGTAGAAGACCTGGGTAGGTTGTTATACAGATTAATCAAAGCATGTATTATTTTAATCTTTGTTTCCATTTTGGACTGTAGTTGTAATTTAAATATTGTCGATACTATGTGTGTGCACAAGTTGTAAATCGGTGAAACCCAACACGTATTTTCTCTTTCTTTATTATTCTATTTCATTTTGTTTCTATCATATTTGTTTAATCATTATAAATGTTTATTTAAAAAGGGTTTTAAAATATTACATTTTTTCTTAATTAATTAAATTCTTAAACTTGTATTTTAATTAAAATTTCTTCTTAATTAACTTAATTAAACAACCACATCATCTCCCGCACTCTAAGACGTGACAATTTATGAATGCACCACCGGCTGCTGCATCAACCAATTTCTTTACCCTCTCACACAAACCATTGTAAAATATCAAAGCTTAAACTCCCTCTAGTAAATAATTTATTTTGCTAAGAGTAAATAAGTTACCCACAAAGTGTAAATAAACTATTTACATAGACAAATATATTATTTACTTCAAATACTTTAGAACATGCACTTTATTAAAATGTTATTTATTACAATATCTCCTTTTTCCTTTCTTTTAAAAAGAAATGAATGACTAAACGGTAAAACTATGTCTTTTTTTTTTTCCTCTTTTGAAGGGTATAACTAGTGTACGAGTCCTCCAGAACATCCCAATTTGAATCCATCCCATACTAAAATTTTCTTTCAAATTAATAAATTATTGGGAAAAAAAACACAGTAGTAAAAAGAAAAAAACAAGGCGCTATCGAAAGCCCAATCCAAAAATGAAAAGACAAACTTATAATAAAACAAACTAAAAACGAAAATAAATAAAAGCAATAAGTTCTGAGAACCACAAGTCTTCGTCTCTAAGCCATCATTGAAACCTATATTAATTAGCAGCGCGAATCGTATACGCACGTGAATAAGATGTTTTTGACGCACCAATAACGAATGTGACATTATTACGTTGTTTAGCAAACAATAATTTTTTTTAAAAAAAAAAAAAAGAAGCTGCGCAATTCCTCCCATGGATTAATTACGACATAAGAAAACCACAATTGCTGATGTAAGTAGTGCCAAAGCGGTAGTTTAATGTCAAAAGCCTAAACGTCTTCATATACACAAAGCCTCTAACTCTAACTTCACTCAAAAGACTTCACCACCCTACACTCATTCGTTCTCAAGACTCAAAACTTCATCCTTTTTTTTTTCTACAGTTTACCTTTAACATGAAAAATTGGAAACAATAATAATAACAAAAAAAAGGGAAGATATTAAAAACAAGCTTCAAATTTTAACACAAGAACTGGACAACTTTCCCTCTCTTTAACATGACAAAGGGGAGGACAGTCGCAATGAACCTCAGGAAGGATAACTGTGCTAACCGCGTTGAAGTTGCTAGTTTCTTCACCTTTCACTTCTGCTGTTGCATGCTCAAGATATGGACAGCAAATCCTCGATCCGAGTCTTGTGGTTCATGTTCAACTAGCTGCACATAGTATCCATGCTTAAGGTCTGTACAAATAAGTATGCAACTGGTGTTTAGACATCCAAGGTTCAAACACGCACTCGTTCTTTGACAAGCGATTTTTCAACCAAATATTGTGAAAAAGATGACATGAAAATATCAGGAGGAAACAAGCCGCCCCAAAATGGAACACTAAACGAAGAGCTCACACTGCAGGACCCAACAAACTCATAAATGGCTCTTTCATGTAACAGAAGGCACAAACATAGAATCAAACAAGGTACATAATTTCTCTCTCATTAAGTTTAATGTTAATAAGAGCTAAGGATTCCCTTTTCACAATCTTAAATTTGGATGGTATCATTAATGCAGCTACTATCGACATGATACAAATGGATTTCCATCAGATACAATGTTATCAACAAAGCTTATAGGACACGTAATTAAATTCTTTTTATCAAAATCCTCTTTTAGATCACATTTGCGTATGAAATTTCAGTTTCATTATTAGATAGTACCTTTCACCAATGGCTTATCGTATTTTATCGTTTCTCTCATCATCATTCTTCCATTCATTATCATCATCATCATCATCATCGACATCCTCATCACCCATTGCATCCCTTCCATCATTTCCTATATCACTTTCACTTGCTGTCTCCCATTCTGAATCATCAGTTTCTTGGCCATAGATGTCGCAAGCATCACCCTCACAGTGGACACCTCCATGTTGGATAGCTGCCTCTCTAAACAACCATGCAGCACGCATTTGCTTCTTGAC
>CAMOHE010049817.1:4664-30755 GCA_946598075.1 Artocarpus hirsutus | reverse complement strand
TCCCCTCTGGCATTCACGAACATCACATATTCATCTACTTTAAAGACACCACCTTTAAGTTAATACTTCACTCACCAATTTCAAATAGTGAGTTTAATCCGCAAATCAACAGTATGACACTTTATTGGGCAAACAAGGAAGGTTTTTCAACACAGGTTTCAACATGGCGGAGTAAACAAGCAAGAGCAAGACATAAATTTTTTCTCTATTTATTGATTTATTTATTGGGCAATGGGCAGACTACCTTGAAATTAGAAGTTGAACTTTTTTCTACGAGAGCTCCTGCTCGTGATACACGTTTTGAAACCGTTAAATCTAATTCAAAATCACTTTTTTCTATAAAACTGACGGCTGAAGACAGTTACCTACTCGCAAGTATCTTTTTTGTTTCCCACTAAAAAAATTGCCAAAGAATGAATGTAATTAGCAACATGGGGTTTTTTAATTGAAATAAAGGAATAACATAATTTTAAAAATGTTTTTTGAAGTCAATAGCGTTTATAAAGTAAATAATTTATTTACTCTATTTACAAAGTAAATAATTTATTTACCAAGAGTAAATAACTTGCTGACCAAAAAGTAAATATACTATTTACGTATTAAATATGTTATTTACATCAAATACTTTAGAACGTCTCCTTATTAAAATGTTATTTATTACAATTTTTTTCTTGTAAAAAGAAATGAATGATGAAAGGGTACAACTAACTAGTATTAGAACCATCTATAACATCCCAATTAGACTCCGTCCCATGCTAAACTTTTCACTTATATTAATAAATTATTGAAAAAGAATACAGTTGTTCAAAGAAAATAACAAGGCCTTGTCGAAGCTCAATTCAACATGAAAAGATAACCTTGTAGTAAAACTAACCAACGAAAATAAATATAAGCAACGAGTTGTGAGAACCACAAGTTTTCATCTCCCATGCACGGAATGAAAGGAAAAAGAATGCATAAGCCACAGCTGCCATAATGCACTCAAGTCACACTAAGCCATACTCAAAACCAATATTAATTAGCAGCGACAATCGTATGCGCACGTAAACAAGATGTATTTCAAGCACAAATAGCGATGTGGCATTATTACGTTGTTTAGCAAACATATATCTATCTATCTATATATATATATATATATATACATACATATACATATATAATTTATGAAAAAAAAAACTGATCAATTTCTCTCATAGACTAATTACGACAATGAAAACCACAATTGATGATGGAAGTATTGACAAAACGATAGTTTAATGTCAAAAGCCTCAACGTCTTCATATGCACACAGCCTTAACTCTAAATTCACACAAAAAACTTCACCACCCTACACTCATAACTCATTTGTTCTCAAGACTCAAAACTTCATCTTTTTCTCTACAGTTGACTTTTAACATGAAAAATTGGAAAAAGAAAAAAAAAAGATACACAATAAAAACAAACTTTAAATTTTAACATAAGAACTGGACAACTTTCTCTCTCTTTAACAAGACAACGGGGAGGACAGACAAACTGTGCTAACCGTGTTGAAGTTGCTAGTTTCTTCACCTTTCACTTCTGCTGTTGCACGCTCAAAATATGGACGGTAAGTCCTCGATCCAAATCTTATGGTTCATCTTCAACAAGCTGCACATTGTATCCATGCTTAAGGTCTGTGCAAATAAGTATCCAACTAGGATTTAGACATCCAATGTTCAAACACGCACTCGTCCTTTCACAAGCAATAGATACAACCATTTTCAACCAATAGTGTGAAAACGATGACAAAAAAAATCAGGAGGAAGCAAGCCGCCCGAAAACGGAACACTAAACAAAGAGCTCACAATGCAGGACCCAACGAACTCATAAATGGCTCTTTCATATTACAAAAAGCACAACATAGAATGAAACAAGATATATAATTTATCTCTCATTTAGTTTAATGTTAATAAGAGCTAAGGATTCCCTTTTCACAATCTTAAATTTAGATAATATCATTAATGCGGCTACTATAGTCATGGCACAAATGGATTTGCATCAGATAAAATGCTATCAACAAAGCGTCTATGCCACGAAATAAATTTCCTTTTTATCAAAACATCCTTTAGATCATATTTCCGTATGAAATTTGAGTTTCATTATTAGATAGTACCTTTCACTGATGGCTTATCGTATTTATCTTTTCTCTCATCATCATTCTTCCATTCATTATCATCGTCGTCATCATCGACATCTTCATCACCCATTGCATCCCTTCCATCATTTCCTATATCACTTTCACTTGCTGTCTCCCATTCTGAATCATCAGTTTCTTGGCCATAGATGTCGCAAGCATCACCCTCGCAGTGGACACCACCATGTTTGATAGCTGCCTCTCTAAACAACCATGCAGCACGCATTTGCTTCTTGACTAGTCGCTCAGCATAGTCGGGAACCTTATTTTGCCGCAATGATAGATCAGGATCATTTGATTGGGAGCACTCATTTATAAACAGAATGGCATCTAACAAACTCTCCTTTGCTAATCCAAGCATGTCATAGGCCTGAGCTCTTCTCCAAAGGCTTTTGGCATGACGGTTAAGTGGGTTGTGAAGACAAAGTGCGCGTGTAGCATCACTTATGGCAGCTAAAGGTTGTTGCAGCAGAAGATAACACTGAGCACGGTTACTGTACAACACAACTCTCTCCTTCTTGGATCTAACTGGACATAACGCCAATGCTTCCGAGTATTTTGATGCAGCTCCAGCTATGTTGCCCGAAGAGAACAGGGAATTCCCTTCAAGCTTGACAACTAGTGCAGCTGCCTGTTTAATATGTAGATCCTCTTTAGGCATATTCTTCTCCCATTTCAATCTCTGTCTGGAACTTAATAGCTCCTCAATCAGCTCTTTTGTACGGTTGCTTGGAGTGTTACGTCCTGTCCCCTGTGACTGAATACATTCCTGAAGAACATTAACAATGAAATCCCCAAGCTTCTTATGGTCACCCAGTGTTGTGATCTCGGCAAGGTCTACTAGCGCAGGAACTGCCTTATCAATCACCTATAACGGTTTTACTAAATGAGACATGGCGTTGTGAAATTTGAATATAGAATGGGAAACATTGAAATTGGTAGAGCACAATAGAAGTGATTGGCAGGAGTTCACAGTCTACGAACCATCTTCTATAAAGGATGGCCATACTTTTGAAAAATAAAAATTAAAAAAAATGTTAACATGGTGTGTGCGTGTAAACATCACTTTCCTTCTGCTGCTGGAAGGTCATGAAACATAATAGTATATTAAATATCCATAATGAAAGTAAGTAACAATCAAAATCACTAATTAACAGGCAAGGTTAACGTTTTCCAACAAAACTTCATTAGTCCATTGCCAGGGGTCATAGATATCTTCCCACTTGAGACATTCACGAGGTTACACAATACCAAACGTTTCAAGTAGGTGGAGGATCTCTGAACAAAGCATAAAACTTCCAGAAATGATTTCCACAACTCACCTAACAGTGAAGAGAAAAGAAAATCGCACACACAAAGATAAAATTGTTTGTGCATGTGTGCGCAGGTGAATGTGGGCCGTTGCAAAACCATTGCTTTTGCTGGGGCTTGTAGGCAGTAGAAAAAGAAAAATAAGCTGTACCTTTTCAGTTAACGCTTGGAACCACATTGTTTAAAGTGCTTAACAGGAGAAAAATGATATTCAAAAATTTTACAAGCAAAAAAAAAAAAAAAAAGCATTTATTAATAAATAAAATTTTACTCGAGCTTTGGTACAAGGTTCAACGTCTTCTTAGAAGAGCTTTTTTGAGAAGCAACATTTCATGGCACTGACTTGAAAGCTCTCCTAAAGGGCCAAAGCATTTTTGAAAAATCATCCAAACACTCAAAACGTAGCTTTTGTAACCAAGATGCACAAACCAGCTTCCAAGAAGCAACGCCAAATAGACCTTACGTCTTCAAACAATATACCAAAGTCAAAACCTCTTTATTCTTAAGAGGACTAGATTAACACCATAATTTCAAAAAACCTCACAACGTGTGTGCAATTACGCTAAAGGGAACTAAAATGACATTAGATACTTAAATCAAATTCCTTCGGCCAAATGGTACATCAAATATTGACAAAATAAAATCACAAAGGAAGCAATATCAACGTCTGTTTTTGTTTTTTGCAGAGTGCCAATTTACACCTTTTTTTTTCCGAGAAAAGTTTGACAACTACTTTGTAACTTTTTTATTTTTTTGGGAGAGAAAAGAAAAAAGCATCATTGACGTATTTTGTACATCATGCATAAGCAGACAAATAAAAAATACAATGGTCAACACGAAGTAAATCTTCCATAGGATGTAAGTAAATTAATCCTTGATATTACAGAATTATATAAAATGAAGGAAAAAGAAAATGTGACAAGTAAAAATAAGAGTAGATGTAAACAGCATTAGCATAAAGCCATAGAAGAACTTACCCTATGACATGTGCTTGGGTCTTGAAGCAGCCAAAGAAGACAATCAATGGCCATGTATTGCCAATCATCGGATGACCGAGCAATGTTACATAGGGATTCAGTAATACCAGGACAGCCAGCAACAGGTCCTCTTCCAAGCTTATGATGACAAACTGTTCTCAATAAACCAATACCAGCTGGTGAATTCTCGTTAACAAGCCCACCCCACATGCCAGGCAGTTTTGTCAAGAATTCAGGCTTGCAAATAGAAGGAAGAAACTCCGGTTTGAAAGCAAAGCAGTTGATGAGCTGCAGGGACCAGCATTGCAACTGACTTGCCCATTCCTCTGCCTTCCTGGACTCCATTTCAACGCCACCCATTCCCCGTGTGAGCAAATCACAATGATAACTTAGCCTTCTATCAACATATTGATAAAAATGTGAGTACACTATCTCCAGAGAACTTGTTGCCAGTTGAATAGAAAGCTCAAGAATTTCACCGTGATTAGCTACAGCAGGAAAAGTGCTAGCATATGTCGCTAAGTGTCCTAAAGCTCGAACAGCTACTCTTTGTTCAACCCAAGTTAACCTCCCTCTAAGAAGTTCCACCAACGGAGGGATAACCCCTGCATGTACGGCACTTTCTGCAAATTCCTCCATATTCATGGTATAGGACCCAATAATATGCGCTGCATAATAAGGAATGTATATATTCTGGTCGTGAGAAAGCCAGCGACGATTCTTTAGACCCTTCCATATTAGAGCAGCCATGCAGTCAAATATTCCCAACTCGATGAACTCGGGGTCATTCGGATGTGCCATGGCAGTGTTCCAAAGCCCGCTGATGGGTAGAACCTGACCATCATCGTCCTGGGCAGGAAGTTCTCTGAAGAATTTCAAAATGCTTGCTCTGCGTTTACTTGGATTCCCTTCCTTCATGACACAAAAGAAACATCCTGGGTATGGACAGTCGGAAGAAACTTTATCCATGTTTAGTCTGCTAATACTTGGTATTCATATATCACCAACTCAACTCTTCAATCACCAACGAGTCTGACGAGCATGCCAATACTGCAAAGAATGGCATGTTGGCTTAGCATCCAGTAAAATCTCATGTCCAAGACAATATAACAACAAACTATTCAACCATAGCAAAAGAAGGACACAATACACAATTACAAACGCTTAAAACTTAAAATATATTCGATTACATTATGCAAGCACAAATCCATTTTACTTGTCAATTGTATGGTAAAGAATGCCCAAGCTCCTCTTACACAAACAAGCACATTTTAAAAATTTAGGATCATCCCAGACATCGAGAAACTAATGACTAAACAGATTATCACTCATATTATAAAACCGGCAGTCACTCGGAAAGAAATTGCAATATTAATTCCAAAATGCTAAACTATTCCAACTTGTTAAATACCCATTTACTTCACCATCTAGTGAGTAGTATCCACCAAAGTCTTCAATAGCAACTCCAATGGCTATGCTATTTCAGGAAATTTTCTCCATTCTAATCTCTAAATACCCTTTTAATGAACCTTCCAATCTAGTTTTCTACACAACAAAAACCGTAGTTTCCTTTGCATCAAAACATGCTTCCCTGTGTAGTGACTACCGTGTTCCTTGCCAATATCTTAAAGCCACCAAAAGGGCGAAAAATAATCATCATCATCATCCTAATAATAATAATAATAATAATAATAATAATCTAGTGACAACAAAGATTTTGATTCTTACTAACTATACTGATCGCAAAAGAAAATCAAAATAATTCGTTTTCCACATCTATCAGAACTAGGGACAAGAAAGTAAAGCTACTAAAATGACACTTTCATACGCAAAAGAAACAAAAAATGGATTTAATATAGAAGTGATATTTTCTCACATTCACACCAACAATTCTAAAAACGAAGTAGATCCAAAGTACAGAGAACATTTTAGGAGGCGAATTCCATATCACTTAAACCAAACAGATCAAAATAAGAACAACAAGATCCCAGCCCTTACCTGCTCCACTACAAACTCAGTAAAAGTATATGACTTTTGAAAACCTTGAGACAACGTTCGAAAACAAAGCAAGAGAGAATAAAAAAAAAAACAAAACCAAACAAAAAAAAAAACAAAAGCGTCATCGAATAAAACAGGACAGTTCTGCAGAGGAGAAGAAAAGATACCTAGAACAAGCGCTTTTGTGTTTTTCGACTATGAAGAGAAGCGCTTTATATTTAGCGCAAAAGCAGATTTTTTTTCTTTTTGTTTTTTACTTTTTGCTTCTTTGACTTGGGTTTTGTTGGAGCTTTCTTCTTGAAATTCTGGTTTCTGCTTCTTCAGCTCCTGCAGTTGAGGAACGAGAATGGCGGAAGGAGAGAGAGAGTGAGAGTGAGAAAGTTGAGAGAGAAACCCAGGAGGGGAGGGGACGGGGAGGAATTGGGTGAATACGACGGCGTTTTTGTTTATTTGTTCTGATTCTGACAGCCGGACATCCTGGCAAATTGAAATAGATGCACTGTTCAAACTTTATAAGACTCGTGCCATTGCCTGAAAAATTTTCACTTCCCATAAAAGTGTTTGGCTCCCTCACGAGCCAATGTCACGCGCGTCCACAGGGAAAAAAAAAGTGATTTGTGAATGGTCTAAACCAATTTCCAACCAAAAACTGGTCCAACGGCAATTGACTTGACAACGGTGAATCATTGACTGATCAAAAAATTACTCAAAGCCTGCTTATGAACAGAAAATTTAAAGAAATTAAAATTTATTTAAATGTTTTTAAGAGAAAACACTATTTGATTCTACCTTCACACAAATGGGCTAATAATGATTTTTGAATTTGTCATTTTTCATAATGCCATACTCATAAGCACATTAAAACCAATTGGTAGATGAAAAACGAGTAGTTACGGTTAAAGGAAGGGTATGCTAATTTTTATTTAGAGTGTATCATACATGTCAGCTCTACTTTTTAGTAAAAAAATATTAAAATGTTGCAATATAAAATTAAAGAAATGCAAAGATAAGAATGACTTCTTGTTCTTTTTTCTTTGTTTTGTCTCGCACATATTTCCGAGGAAATAAAATAAATAGAGTGTTTGAAAGTATTGATTTGAATCAATTACTTAGAACCAATTAGTTAAAAATATTATAACATATGAGAGTTTTACAATGTAATAATTTTTTACTTTTTATTATAGTTACTATTATATTATAGTTGATTAGTACTAATTGATTCTAATGGACAACCAAATACTCTAAAAATATAACTAAACAAATTTTTCCAGCAACACCATTTTATCCTCTCTAAGTGGGCAAAGGCTGAAGAGGAACAAGACATCTCAACTGTAAATCCACGACATCAAATGTGGATTTTGATATGGGGTTGTAAATAATAGAGTAAATTAAGAGATTTTGATTAATATTTAGACGATTGGAAATGATAACTTGATGGGTGTAAAAAGTAAATTAAACCTTTATCTCTTATTGTTAAAAGATAAAGGTAAACACAAACTTAAAAAGATATTGGATCATCCTATTTATCAAGTTAACTTTTTAAGAGAGAAGTTCAAGTTTTTAGAAAGTTTGAATTCCATCATAGTATTAGAGTCAAATAAGCGGCTATCATGTGACTTCTAAAAAAGTATTATCTTGCAAGGACATATATAGGTAAAAGAACTTGAATTCAAAAATGAAATTTGATATTCTTTTTACTTCATGTGTTATTGTGATTGTTCATAAAATGTAATATCGTGTTCTAGGTGTTTAGGATAAATGTCTGGTTAAAAACAAAAGGAAATAAATTATATATATATATATATATATATTTATTTATTTATTTATTTATGGTACTTTAGAATAGTGTGTTCTTTTATGGTATGGTACCACAATTTTATATTATGTAATGGTTTGAACATATGCGTTTAACTTCAAGCCAATCTATATATATCTTTTTTGCCATACTATGTAACCTAACAATGTTTTTTCTTGTATTTCTAGTCTCTTTCTTTCTAATTTTAGCCCTTAAAGTTGCTATGCACATATATATCTGCATTCGGTCGTTGATAACTACTACCTTGCTTTCCCCACTACCTTTATTTCAACCCTCTTTATATTGTGCTATGATCATTCTCTACAATTTTTTAAGTGTTATATTATTGTGTAATCAATTCATAGATAGTAAATGAATAAACACAATATCATAATAAAAATTTCTCACTCGTAGTACATGTTTTTAACTTTTCAACATTTTTTATCGAATTTATCATTTGGAAGTCATAAAAATGCATCGTTTTTAATCCCAATTTGCAATTTAATGTAGCGTTAGTTTCTTTTCTTTTTTTTACCCTCCTAAGAAGACTCTTACCTTTATTTTTATTCTTTTTAGAGTTAGGTAACATATATGTAGACATACAAAAAGAAAGAAAGAAAAAAGAGAAGAGTTTAATTATCAAAAACAAAAAGGTCAAATTCTATAAAAAAAGAAACAAAAAAACAAAAAGCAAAAAAAGTTAGGGGGCGCGTGAGGGGGCTGAGAATGGGTCAGGAAAGTGCAGACGATGGGCCACCACCATTTTTCAGGATTATAATTGCGGCCAACAGCGTTTTCTTTCGCTTTAATGTCGTTGTAAGCGGTAGAGTACGGTCCCATTCCCCTACACGCCTGTCGTCTTTACCGTTTTGTTAAATCGGTGGTGTCTATTTACCAAACTAGACACCTACTTTTGTAAAACGATCACAACAGCCCCGGGTTTAATTGCAAACAAAACGCACGAACCCTCTGAATTGAATAAAAGGGAAAATTATAAATGTTTCTGATAAGGTATTTGATATAATAGTTAAAATTATTTTTATTGTAACATATAAAAATTTTATATTATAGTAATTCATATGAGAACTTTATACTATTTATAATTAAGATAATAATTAAGACAGTCTTAGCCAAACAGGCTATCAAAATATCTTAAAAATATTTTAGCTTATAATTAATTAACAAAAGTATCCTTCAATTCTTTAAAAAAGTTGAAATATACTGATCAAACGGTTAAAAAACCAAAAATGCTTTTCAATAATCTTCATTTTAGTACTGTTTTGAACATTAACTAGTTAAGAACAAACAAAAACAATTATAAAACAAGAAATTTCAAAAACAAAAAACAAAAAATAAAAAGCTCTCTTTAGCCCCCCACCACTCACATATGCAGTAGGCCAAACCTAAAACAAAAAATAAAAAACTTTCTTTAAATCACACAATTCACATATATAGTTCCCTTACCTATGGTCGATGTGCTTTGAAGTCTACCATTCTATATTTATTTTTAGTTTTATGTTTAATTTTATTTAATTTTTTAAATAGTCTCTTTTTTCAAATTTTTTTTAAATTTATTTCTAATCCTTAAAAATATTTAATGTTTAAATAACGTATAAATCCTTTTAAAAAACTTAAATGCTTATAACATTATTGATATTTTCAACAACTTAATAATAGATTTTTTTTAGCTCTTTTTAAAAAATTGAGGAGATGGTTTTTTTGATTAGTTAAAACCCTCGTAAATTACTTAGGGGACATTTAAAATTTTTCCTATATAATTTATAGATTGTTATTATTATTTTTTTTTTATTTTGATACCCTGTATCTCAAAATTTTATGCCATATATTGTAGGTTGTATTATGTTTATACTTTTAAATTTTAAATTTATCTTAATTCATACCTTTTTCTTAGCCAATGTTCAATTTTGACTAAAAAAAGACCTAAATACTCTTTAAAAAAAAAAAGAAGAATAAGACAAAAGCAAAATAAAAAGTAAAAATGCAAACCACATTTAAATCAATTTATAATCAAAATCAACTTTTAATCTAAAATATGTAAGGATTTTAATGTGAATTTAAAATGCTAAGTCATAAATTTGATACAGCCTAAAATATAGGGAATGATTTTTTAATAACATCAAAGTGCAAGATAAAAAATTAAAAAAAAAACTTAATAACTATAAAAATTTTCACTTAACTATAATTCTCTATGACAATGTGCCTTCGGAATATCAAAGAGTAAGATGTATTGCTCTCAATTTATGAAATATTAACAAAAACAAAACTCTTTGCACTAAGCTTTTAATATAAATGGACACATAATTAGCATGTGGTACATTACAAAAGCATTTGATAGCTCTAATCTCTATTACCTCTAAAGCTAAAATATTTTAAAATAGAATCTTCTTTAACTTATGTGTGTTGCTCGGGGAGGCGCTAACAAAATAATTGCTTACTAAATTTTTCAAAGATCCTTAGTCTTTTTACGGTACATATTATTTCTATTTAAAACATTCCTAACAAAGGGGTCTCTTAATATGGGAAAAAATGTTACATAAATGTTAGATTTCGAAGATGTGTAAGGTGTTTATGAAAAGCATTTCAACTTTAAAGTTTGAACCGTATATTGTAGCATGTGAGAGCTTTGCATTATAGAATACTTTTGCTTTACTGTGTAACATGTAGAAGCTTTATATTGTTTGTAGTTTGAATTTTAATGTTTAAACCGCTCTCTCGAACACTATAGTCGCATATTATTACAAGAAATAGTTGAAAGTGGATTATTAATATTATCATTGTTATTATTAAACAAATATAATGAGTACATTAAGGTGGATTATTATGGTTATTTACAATTTTTTTCATTATTATTTTTTTATGATCTCTGCTCTATTACTTTTCGTTAATGAGTGAGGTGATTTAGTGTCGCTATATTTAAGGGTTATTAAATCATTGGTGTCTTCTAAAACATAAATTAGTTGGCCTCTAATTCTTAAAAAAAAAAAATATATATATATATATATATATAGATATATATATGAATGATGTATGGAGGATAGCTAAAATATAGGCTAAAAAAGAAATTTTGGGCCTCCTAAAATTAGGAGGCTCAAGCATTGGCTTAGCATGCCTTATAGTTAAGCCATTACTGCTAATTTCTAATATTCGTGAAGGCAAAGAATTTTAATTGGAGAGGTCAGGAATTCTGCTAGGGGAAAATGTTTGCACCATTGTCAATGTGTAGATTGAAGCAAAGTCTGAGTGGAAGCTTATAGTTCTAGAAGAAAATGCCAAAGAGGTGAAACAATTAATAAATCTAGCTCGTAAATGAAAGACTAGTGATCTGGTTAAATATTGAGACTCGTGGGCAAGGAGAAATCGTGAGTGAGCAGAATACGTGAAAAGATTTCCAGAAAATTTTGGGATGATTTCAACAAGGATTTTGTGTGATATTTTCAAGGTCTGAATGAAAAAGTTAAGGATGCTTTGATGAGGGGGGTTCAAACTCTCTTTCCTGTATTTTACTTATTTTTATTTGCACAGATTGTATCGATGGTTCCTAGACTTTTTAATAGATTACGTTTTGCTCTTGTTTTTTTTAATTTTGACAGAACCATTTATTTACTCTTCAATCTTTAGCAATTGATAGACTTCTGTTAAAATTAACTAAAGCCTAACGAAATTAGGCATATGAAAGTCACATAGAAGTTTTTTTAGAAGAAAATTACTAAAACATATTCTTTAGGCCTGAATTCTCAAAAATAAAATTGAAAATTGAAATAATATTAAGAAAGCAAAATGTGAGAGTTGGATACACATCGGAGATTCATTGTATCAACTTATATAAAATATAAAGTAATTAATCAAAAAATTGAAATTGATTTGAAATTAAGCTTTATTCTCGACGATTATCAATGGGGAAAAAAGATTTTGTACAATCTGTTCCAATTTACAAGCAGAACATCTTTCAGGAAAAAAAAAAAGAACAGGAAACGAACCAGAAAATCACGACATAAATTCACTTTGATCTTATAAACCATAACTAAAATGTCAATCCCAAATTTAAAAGCCGATCAATCAACAAAGGCATACAACTCAAGAACATAGATGAATCACGATAATCTATGAATCGGAGATTTAATTGGCTTTGTTATACGTGCACGACAAAGGGAGTTCGCCTTCGGTCATGGCAGATATCAGATCGTGATGAAGGCTAGCGACCTTGGTCTCCAGCTCCGCCGCCCTCGTGGCGATCAGTTTGACTGCTTTCTTGTCCTCCTCTGATCGCTCGATCGACCTCACCATATCTCTCAGCCGCTCTTTCGCCTCCGCCTCGTCGCTCCTCAGCTTCTTGATCTCTGCCGCCATCTGGTTTATCCTCAGTTCCATTAAATCTGCCGCCGCCGCCGCATCTGAATGTCGCCAACCCAGATTACATGTAACCCACGTTACCCATTTTGCTAAAATTTAACAAAAATAGACAAAAAGTGCTTAATCGTCCAGGTTTAAGAGTTAAGGAGTTATTTTATCAAAATTAAAAAAAATTGGACTAATGTATCACCTACTAAATAATTTAAGGACTAATTAATGCAAAATTACTCTTTTATTTTTTAATTTTATAGTGAAAAAGCCTATTTGGAGGGAAAAGGCACCAATCTAACCTGCGTGGTTTCCCAAAAAAAATGATCGAGTACAGACCCTTTTTTGAACCTGTTATAACTCAATGCTATCTAGTAGTAGTTTTGTTATAGACCACCACAACTAAGAGAATATAAGTTTCATCTGATCAATCTTATGCTATAAGTTCCATCTATGAATAATTCTATAATAGTTACTGAAAATTCACTTTCAAGCGGAAGAAAGCATACATATATATTACTCCGAATACATAATCATGCATACATGTACAATTCGTCCCAAGGATACACAAAGTTGGTTTTGATATGATAGGTGCATTTTGTTATCACTAGCTGTTCTTGTTTGCGGTTTCAATATATGATTGATCCTCTTCTCTGAGAGGGTGTTTAAAGAACGATTCAAAGCAATGATTTGAATAATTTTTTTTTGTTTGAAATAGTGTAATTGATCAAAACTTTATATTATAGAACTTTTTGTTTTAAATATGGCATGTGAGACTTTGTATTGAACCCCCATTGTAAACGGAGGGTATTATGTTGGAAATAAGAGGGCTTTGCTTTTTTTCTTGCACTGATTCTATGATCCTATACTTCGTAGCACGTGAAGTACTGACGCATAGGTGTGTAGAGGATCGATCCAAGATATATATTCACGTACCAAGGATCAGCAAGTGGGAAAATAAATATTATAAGGCAGATATGGGCAGGATTTGCCGATCCAAGAAATGGATGTGGCCTATCAAAAAAGGAAATAGGATGTGTGCCGAGTTGTCACTATCAGGGTTTGGTCCAACGACCCTTCTCCACTTGTTGGAGTTAATGCCGACAGTATACACGCTCCAATTTCGTGTTTGTCTTCCCCCAATTTCCCCCTACCTTACCGACCTTCCGCGCCACGTCTTTTTATTTTTGTTTTGAAAATTCCCGCACCACTTCTCAGTTCAACGACCAGCAAAGCCAACTTATAATGAAAATAAACTAGGATGTAAAACTTTCTATTATTATAGTATGTTAAATTAATTAATTTTAACTAATATATCCAACTCAAAGTTTTTAAATATTTTACCAATCTTATAAGATTAAACTCTACTATTAACGAAGCAGTAGGTCTTAATTTAAAAAATACATTATATACTAGATTAAAGCCTACAGTTTTACAAATAGTTAGGTTTTAGCCTGATAAACATGAAAATGACTTTTCTTCACAAGTAAATACAATTGGTATCTTCATATATTACTTTCAGTACTATTTTTGTTATTTAAAGTTAATTACATAATTATATCTCTAAAGTTTTAATTATTTTTTAATTTATTTTTTATTTTTAAAAAACTACTAAGACATCCTATAAATAATAAAATAGACTAAACAACATAACTATCATCGAATGGTTTATGGATTTTTATTTAGATTTTAAGAACATAACAAATTGTAAAATAAAACATCAAATTTAAGAGAGAGAAAGAGAGAAGATCTCCCACTTTTTCAATAAAATATATTTTTAAATTTTTCTCAAAAAAATATTTTTTTATAAAGAAATTCAATTTAAGGGAAATGTTATGATAAGACCTTCTTAAAGGTTTTATTAATAAGAGTTGTTTCCCGTCCGTTTGATCAACATCTTATAGTTAAAAATTCAATAACCTCACCAATTTTAAAATGAGCTAAGCGCATCAAATTTGTTTAAAACTTAAATATAAAAAAAGAGGCTATTGGTTTGAAAATGATCATCGATGACCCAAAAACCAAAAGAGTTAGGTCCAGGAACTGTTGGTCGACCCTGACGACCCCAGATCAAGGATGATGGTCATGATTTTGTCCTACCCTTGTGTGTGTGTGTGTGTGTGTGTGTGTGTGTGTGTGTGTGTGTGTGTTGGGGGGGGAGGGGGTGTGTGTGTGTTGGTCAAACTTATGGGTTCTTTAAAGGAAAATAGTAATAAATATCACTTTTTCAAACCTAATTGCAGTAATTAGCAGGTTTTCAAAGTATTTGTAGTAAATAGTAATTTTATAATGTGAATAATTTATTTACCCCTTATTTACAATATAAATAATTTTAATTTACATAATAAATAGATTTAAAATGTAAATAATCTATTTACTCTTTTTTTTTACAAAGTAAATAAATTTTTTTACATCATAAATTTGCTATACTATAAATATTTTCAAAACATTCAATTTTGCTTTAAAAAGTTTCAAAAATTTGCTATTTCTCTCAATCTCTCTTCTTTTAAATGTCATACATTGATTTCTAATGGTTTAGGCTAGATGAGTTTGAAATCAAAATTATGCAAATTAATTCACAAAATTTCACAAAAATAACATCTAGAGCAATAAAATTATGCGGATTGGATTTGTTGATGTGTAAATTGCAGAATGGATGCAAATTTATGAAATTTGCACACATGCAAATCAAATAGGTTTGAATAAAAAAGTGCAAAATGGAACAAAAGAACACTCCTAAATGAAAGGAAATAAATCTTTATAATTTGAACTAATATCTAGAAAGGACAAAATAACAACTTGATATAAAATATTAAGGAAAGTTTTTTATTAATAATTTTGACTTTAATTATATTTATTTTTTATATGATGAAATGTCTTGATTTTAGTTTTAAGTAACTTGCTCATTTATGTGATTTGTAATGTATATTTAGTGAATTTCTTCTTTTTGATCTTAGCGCGTAGATATAGACACACTATTGAACCATAATAAATGCCTTTATTCTTCTCTTCTATATTTTATTTTTCCTATTTAATTTTCTATTGTTATGATAGATGCCCTTAAAACATAATGTTTTGTAAAGGACACATTTATAAATAAATAAAGTGAATTTTTTTCATTATATTTATATGCATGTATTTTGTATACTTTATGAATATCATTAAAATTCTATAATTATCTATGTGACCTTAAATATTGTATATAAGTGTTATATACAAAAGAATAATATTTAAGGATAATAATAAAATGGTCAGTAGCATACAATTAATTATTATATTTAATCATTCAATTAAAACATGAAATCTTTGATTGAGTATTACTAGTGCTGGTCATTTTCATTAATATTGGAATAGTCTTATATGAACCACTAATATGGTGAGTCACTAAATGAATGCACTGTCATAATGAGATTACGTAGGACTAGGACATGATGTGATATGAACAGTTGATAATTTCTGTTAAATATAGCAAGTTCTAATCATATCGACCGATTGTCTTATATAAAATGATCTTAATCATAAGTTATTAACAAACTTCTATTCATGGATTTATGTCTTTTGATTTACTTGATACGGATTCAAAAATCAAATAATTTCTTTTGTATTTTGATGGCATAATAAAGTAAGTAACTAGGAATGTTAATGCTATAAGATGGAATTCATTCATTCTCTAATGAGAAGTAGATAAAGAATTCTCTTAAGTATTAATTTGTGTCTTAAATAATATAAGCACTCTGTTCGTAATTAAGTTCATGAATTTATTAATTCTCTTGACTTTATATCCAGGTTACTTTATAATTTAACTTGTTGGCTCGTTTTTTTAAGATTGATCACAAAAATTCCCTCTCAATCATAATCGTTGTAACAATATATCCTCAATCTTGAAAATGAAACTAATTGTCCATTCGATTTATGAAATATTAATTAAAAGAATATCTTTTCTTAAGATTATGGATCCTAATGAATAAAGCTTCGTCTTTAATATTTTAGAAAAAAATACTATCTTAATTAGGATCTAACAAGCCAATTTATTATAAATAATTTGCTTATTTTTATATGTAGATTTTATGAAATTTAAATCATTTAAATTAATCAACACATGAAATAGGCCACTCTAAAAAAACTAAAAAACATGTCATTTTTATAGGCAATTTTTGCAAAAATCATTGTCTTATGTGATACTTTCAAGTTTTTATACAACAATTAAAGTGCCCTCTTCCGAACCACATGTACATTTACATGCATATTTGGAAAAAAAAATAATAAGGCTTTGTGTTTAGCCAAAAACTAATAGAAACATGATAAAGATATAGAATGTATATAGCATAAACTTTCTCAAAACTTTTGTAAGACATACTATAGAGTTAATTTAAGCTTAATAAATATATATAATTTTTGCTTACTAGTTGACATGAGAGGATCGAAATTCTTCTACCAAGATGACTATTTTTTATATGAAACTAATGTCTTCCTTACCTAGTCCTTGGCACCAATCGTATGAGCATAGAAGGAATTTAGGTTTTTCTAAAGATCACTCGCTAACTTGTCTCACCCGCTAATCTTAACACACAAGTTAAGCAGATCTTGAGATGAAAAGCCCTTCTTCTTTTCTTTTTTTTTCTCTCTAGACACTTACTGCTTGACTCTCTAGTAGAGTTTTTGAAGTCTAACTAAGATTTTTAATTTATGTCTAGACGGAATAGAAGATGCCTCTATTTATAGAGAATGATAAACCCAATTAATTTTAGAAGCTTCTTTTATTTTAATTTTAAATGTTACATGTTTTTAGATATCATATATTTAATTAAAATAAAAGAGACATGTTTTCCTTTCCATATACTGCAATGATGCCACATACAGAGAGATTCTTGATGCTTGTGGTGCCAACCTCTTATCGGTAGAGGAAGGAATAAAGCTTGTCATCCAATCTAATTTGTTTCCAAATTTAAGTTTCCAATTTTGAATTAAATCATATTTATCAAAAATTAGAAAGTTTTAAATTTAGAAACTTGGTGAAGATGTTTTGTATTGCACAAGAAGCTTTTCTTGTACTTGTGTGCACCACACATAGTGGGTGGGACCCATTGTGTGCCTTTTAAAATTAATTATTACTAAATAATCTTATTATTTAATAATTAATTCATAATTAATTTATTATGAGTGATATCTAATTTAGAATATCATAATTTTAAATTAATTAAACCAATGATTCTACTTGTCCAAACCATATTTACAAGGATGGCAAGGGACTATTTACCCATAATTTTAGCTCTAATAAAATCAATATATTAATTAAACTCTTTAATTAATAAACTACTATTTTATTAATTCTAATTTTACTCCACTAAAAGCATGATATTGTACTCTTAAAATTATAGATATAATTACTCGTACTTTAGAGTCATCCATTTGATATAGTCATTGTATATAAATTGATTCTCCATAAATAATTTACAATTAGAGCTAAGCAAAAATCCATTAACCTCTCTAATTACTTCTTTATCCTTAAGTGCTATTTATTCTCTAATGAATAATAAATTCATGAACTTAATTATGAACAGAGCGCTCAAATTATTCAAGACACAAATCAATACTCAAGAGAATTATTTATTGGCTTCTAGTTGGAAAAGGAACAGACTTCATCTTGTAACATTAACATTCTCAGTTATATACTTCATTATGCCTCCAAAATACAACAGAAAGGATTTGATTTTCGAATCCATACTAAGTAAATCAAAAGATATAATTCCATAAGCAGGAGTCTGCTTTTAACTCAGGATTAAGATCATCTTATATATGACCAATAGTCAATATTATTAGAACTTGCTATATTTAATGGAAATCATTAGTTGTTCATATCACATTATGTTTTGGTCCTACATAATCTCATACTACCTTAATGGTTCAAATAAGACCGTTTTATTTTTAATGGAAATGACATGTACTATTAGCAACATTCAATTAAAGATTCTATCATTTAATTGAATAATTAATTATATATTATTGACTATTTTAATTATCATTCTTAAATATTATCCTCTCATATATAATACTTATATGTAATATTTAAGGTCACCTAAATAATTATAGAATTTTAATGATATTCATAAAGTATGCAAACCATATGCACACAAATATAATAAAAATTCACTTTATTTGTTTATAAATATGTCGTTTATAAAATATCACATGCTTTAAGGACATCTATCCTTACAGCTTTCAATGACTCAATTTCAAGACTCGTTTAACCATCATTAAATCGAACTTGTTTCTCATAAATTAGAATAAGTCTAGCATAATTATGAGTGTAACTTACAAGCCTTGTGGTATCTAGATGAAACAAGAATCAAAGAAAATCTCCGATGCTCATAGAATTAATCATTACAAGTCATAAAATTAAATAGAACTTCATACCGACATTTCTTTATATTCCAGACGTTTAAAGAAATTTCTTGATCTATAATAAAAGAGAGAGAAAGGTCTATTAGTTTGTGCTCCATTTGTTTTATAGGTTCAATCATAAGTCAAATATTTTGTTAGTGTAAGTTTTGTTAATTGATTTTCGGTTCACACTTTCTATTCTAACTTATGAAGCAAAAAGGTACTATGAATTAGGTTTGTTTGGTTCTCATGGAGTGCTAGCACATTAAGGTTTGGTCATTTAGCTAAAAATGTGTAACGACCAAGGAAAATGCATTAATAAAATCTAATATTTAATTAGATTTAATTAATACATTTACCCTTAAAAATTGTATTTTTGTAAAAAATTACGATAATGTATAATAAATAATATTAGTAGGAAATTTTATGATAAACTTGATACGATGTTGGATATTACTACATACAGATTTTGTAAGCTTAAAAGCTCAAAAATTTATAAATATTATCCATGAAATGAATTTTATTTCACTTAATTATAATATTGTGGAATAAATTAATAGGTGATTAAGATCAAAATAAAGTAGGAAAGTATGCCAAAACCCTAAGACAGTGAAAAAAAGGTACAACGTAGTGTAAGTACACTGCTAAAGTAAAAACACAGATATAGAAAATGTAGTGTTTGCACTCTAAAAGTGAACTAAAGAGTAGGTTGTATATTTATACAGTACAAAAATATGTTTTTTCAATAGGTTCACTATAGCAGTATAAGAAAAATACTACGTGATGAAAAATTATACAGTGTGAGATTTTAAGGGCCCACCAAGTGGACACCCCATGAGTTTTTATTGGGCCACTATACCTGAAAGATGGCCCAATCACCTAAAGCCACCCAACATGCCCAATTATTAAAAGGGGTGACTCACCATAATATTAAAAAAAAGGGCGGATAAGTCTTAATTAAAAGACTTAAAAGTGACAATTTTTTTTTATTTCTCTACCACCCATATTTGGCAACTCCAAAACTCACCCTCCCAAAATTTTGTTCCAAAGCAATTCTTCACAAAACTTTCTCTAAACAAGTTTTAAGCTTCAACTTCAAGGTTTTACAAACTTTTCAAGGTAAAAAAACTAAACTTTCCTTAAGATTTCTATAGTTTTCTTGGGTTTGAAGGGAGTTTAACAAAAGTTTTATTGGTTATGGAATATGCCTAGGAAGTTGGCATAATCAAAGTGAGGAAGGTACACAAGCTCATCACTTTTCTCTTTGGTAAAAGTCTAGCCCTTAATCTTGATTTATGGTAGCTTGTTTTGACTTTGTTGTTTTGCTTTTCAAGTAAGGCATGTTATTAATTATATTAGACTATGACATGTTTATGTAATTTTCAAGTGGGTGATGGTGATGAGTGGTGTAATTGGAGGTTAAGTGCTTAAGGTTTGGTAGGGTTTTGAAATTGGGTAAAATTTCAAAGTTTGAGTAATTTATTAAAGGAATGAAGTTTAACATTTTCAAGCAAGATTATTTGTTAGAGAGGTTTTGGAATCTGCTTAAAACAATGGGGGGTATTGTGTTAAAGCAGATTTTTACAAAATTACCCTAAGAACTAAATTGCAAAAAAATTCCTATTCTCGGCAAAATTAAAAAAAAGGCCAAAAACTCCCCTTTTTAGTGGAAATTTTATAAAAGTTAAAACACGAAAGTCGTAGGTCTCGATGAAATTGTTAAGAATCACGAATGGTTCGTCGAAAATCTCCTTCGGTTGTGAGAAATGAATTTTACAAAATGTGTTAAAGTTGAAAATTTTTTTAGGGGCAAAAATGTCTTTTTACAAAAGGAATTAGGGTATGGTACTTTGAGAAAATTTGATCCTCTTGAAAAATGAGGACTAATGGTTTAAAAAGATTATTTTTAGTCCCAAGGGTAAAACCGTCAAAAATTTTCAAATGAGCGGTAAAATTGTAAAATTTTATTTAACTTGGGCTTTTATTATAAACTCATTATCTGATGCCTTGAACACTTGTTTTCACACTAATGAGCGACATTTCACGTTAAATTAGCCAAGTCGGGCTGAGGAATTCAAAGTGGCCCATCAAGGGCAAAAAGTCATTTTTTTATGAAATGAGCAATACGGACTCCGAAACGTATAAGATAGAGAAAAATGAGAGTATGGTCAAACTTTAAATAATCAAAAAAGTATTTTAAAATAGTAATCGAAAAGTATACCTCATTGATGTATAGCTAAATAGTGATGATTTGGCTAATAATAATATAATTGGCCAAACAGGTTCTTAGACGAATAACAAGGGAAAATCGAAGATGGTTTTAATAGCAGCAAAAATAAGTAAGTTCTAAACCCACCTACAATATGAACGAGTAGATTTAAGGGTATAGTGTATTCATGTGAACATGTCTGTGTGTGCTACACAATTGAAAAGTGTAAATGTTTTACACTTAGTATAAGCTTACATTGTCATGCATGGTATGATAACCAAAATAACTAGACTAGAAAATGAAACACCAGAAATAAGAAAAGTGTCATACCAGGTCCCGAAGTAAAGAGGAGTTTAAAGTTAAAGTTATGTTATGGTTTCGGTGTTACGAAGACTGATGTGCATATATTGTACAAGCACTTGGGCCCGAAAGAGAAGATATAACAAGAATAAGGAATGTTCATAAGAAAGCATAAATGGAACATGCATATTAGTAGTATAAGATTTATGCGGGCTATGTTTGGACTTACTAAGTATAAGCTCACCTAGTTATTTCATGCTGTAGGAATTTTCACTAGAAGGTTAGAATGAACATACTGATAAGCTGGTCGGGGAATATAAGTAATGTGTAGACCAAGGTGTAGATACCGCCACAGATATATTTCCATTGCCATATATTTTAAGTTATTTTGGATCTTGATGTATAAAAGATACAGTATGGTTAAGTGAGACAAAACCTCTTTTGGACATGCTAAGTATGTGATGTTTTACAAGGAAAGTTGTTTATGTAGTTATACATATAATTATAAAAGAAGTTTCAATATGTATGTGTAATATATTTATTGAAATTTTAAAAAAAGTATTCTCAAGATTTTCATAGGTAAGTAAGGAAAGTGTTAAACCACAGCCTGTAAAAAAGGCAGGTTGTGACAAAATATACATCCCATCGCTTCTTTGTAACTATAGCAGAATGGAGGACTTTCTCCTTGACAACAACAACAACAACAACAACAATAGGTAAATTACATTAACACCTTCTATGTTTTACCTAAATTACATAGACACTTATTGGACCAAAACTAATCAAACCGACACCCCTTAGACATAACTCTATTAATTTTTTTTGAAATGACAAAAATACCCTGATTAATCTCAACCATTGATCTAAAAAAATCAAATCCCAACTGTTAAATTTGAAAAAAAAAAAAAAACTAATAGTAGCAAAACAAGCCCCCCCAACACCCACCATAAACCCACTCTCCAATTGGCGACAACCCCTCACACTTCTCTTTGATTGGCACCCCTTAGCAACCCCCCACCAGGCCCAACAATGTTGCTCACCCTCTTCCATTGTGCCCAACCCTGTCTGCCCTTTTCCTGTCGCTCCAGACCACCCTGTCGGGCCCCCCACCCTGTTGCACCCCTTACTCGTCGTCTTCTTACCTCGTCGAGCCTCCTGCCTCTATCAAGCCTCCCACCCCGTTGCATCACCACCTGTTGCCCCTTCCTCCGTTGTTCCCAATCCTTGTGCCTGACCCACACAGAGAGGGGTAATTTTTTTACATTATTATTTTATACGATTTTTGTACATTATTGTTTTTATTTTAAGATTTTTAAAGTTTTATTTTTTTGGGGCCTTGTTGGATTTACTTAGTTTATGGAAAAATAAACCATTTTTTATAATTGTGTTATTGTTTTGTTAGAATTAGTTGTTTTGGTTTTTGTTGTAATTAATTTATTTTAATTTTGTTGAGATTGAAGTGTGCTTTTAATTAATTATTTTGTGTGGTTGTGATTACTTTGGGGAATTAATTGTGGACATTTTTTAGACTATGTAATTTTAAATTTTAGCATTTTTGGACATAATTGCTATCTTTATAGGAAAAGAGAACTTAAAAAAAAGTTTCATCTTCTATTAGAGTAAAAATTATAATTACAAGTGTGTACAAATTATTTAAACTCGTTTTTGTGGTTAAAGAAGGGTAAAATTGTCATTTCAAATAGTATAAAATAACTAAAAGCGTTTTTTAATGGATATAGAGGCATTTTCAACATTTTGAACAAGGTTGACGGTCAACCTTCATGGTCAACTAACAAAGAGAGTCCGTTTGTAATTTTTTTAATAGTCATAAGGTGTTAGTATGATTAGTCTTGATTAAGGGAGCGTCTCTGTAACTTGGGTAAAACATAAGGGGTGTTAGTGTAATCTACCTAATAATAATAATAATAGTGATAATAATGATAATAACGAGTAGATTCCTCTTTCAGGGTTTGAAAAATTAAGGTTGTGTTTATTTCACTAGTTCAGTCAGTTCGAATGGTCATCATAGTTTGAATTGGTGTTTAGTAAAATATTTAATTTGAACTAAACTGACAATTCAAACTAGATTGAGTTGCCCAACTAAGAATTCAAACCCCCTCGATTTCAACATTTCAAACAACATTGAACAGTGATTGTACTCTCATATATTTATACTTATAATTTAACACAATTATTTCATATTATTTTTTAATTAAATAATTTCTTTTTATATGTTTTATATTTATTCTTTAATTAAATAAATTTTTATACTTCAAATTAAAGTTATTAATACTTATTCAAGCACAAATTCAATTCAAATTAGATATCTTGTTTAAATTAATACTTTAACTGTACATCAAAAAGCTAATTTGGTTACCGTTTAAATTACACAATTTGAATTTTTCTGTTTAAACTAGGAAAGTTTAAATTAACACAATTCAAACCAAAGAATCTAACGGGGTAAATTTTACAGTTTTTTTTTTAATTTTTCAGCAATTTGTATAAAAAATTGTCTATTTTTTATATATTTTATTTTGATTTGATTAAAAATGTAAACTACTCATACAGGGTCTTTATTCAGAAGGACCTAATAATAAAGCGAATCAACAAATACTGGTGCGCTGATTACCATGCTTACGTATGCGAAGCCCAAATAACTCCGTCGAGGCTTACAGTGTTGACTCAATGTTGCCAATGTAATTATGATGCTCAACACCCACACGTGAGAAGGGTCATGTAAACAGTGCCATACGTCTGTTTCATCAAGGACTCGTTCGTAGCACATGAATTTGTGTGTGCGTGCTTTCATTGGAAGAAACAAACAAATACGAGGCGAAAGTAAATTCTGTCTAAAATGCATCATTGACACTTGGTATTATACAGGGAGCTGGAACGCCATTGTAACGCTATTGGTCCAAGACAAAGACAAGATTAAAGTATCATTACATATTAGGAAAAAGATTTTGGATTAAAAAACTATATTGTTAGAACCTAACTAGATATATAAAAAATACTCCTCTTTTGTTTATTTTTGTAAAAAAGGAAAACTAGATTGAAGATAGAATATTATGTTTTATACACACGGTGACAAAACAAGGATTTTTGATGAGGAGGTTAATAGCTACAACAAGTGTTTGAGTAAAATTTAAAGTAATTGGAGGTTTACCTTGTTTTTTTTATACAAGATTACTAATTATTTTTTGATCTCTAAAACTGCTCACTAGAACAAACGTATTTGATGAAAAAGGTAGTAGCTAAAATTTAGTTTGCTAGAATTCATAACATGTGCTTAAAAGTCTTTAATTACAGTATACTATAAAGTTTTAACTTTTCTATTATCCAATTTTTCAACGCTTTTGTCTATCTACCATTCAATGAATTTTCTTTTATATATTAAGACAAATAGTTCTATTTTTTAAGAGCAATGCAAACAAAGCAAAATAGAAAGACAAATAAGAAAAACTAATATATTATTATAAACCTGTCACAATCATGTATACTTTATCAAGATGCATATTTTCTATTTAAAGCACTAAGATAATTCTAAAGGATGGTTGACAAGTATGATTAGAATCAACTTTTTGATTAGGCAATAGTACAAAGCTTTCATATGCTATAATAAAAAATAAAAAGTTTTTACAGTGTAAAACTCTCTCATGCTACAATATTTTGAACAAAAAAATTGGTTTTAACCATAGTTGCCAAATATCCTATCAATTTTCTTCCAAAGAAATCATTGTTTTCATTTTTTAGTTAAAAGAGCATATATGTGTACTAGTGAAACAATCAAGAAATTTAAAAAGAAAAAGAAAAAGAAATAATAGGCTAACTTCAATAAACAATCGAAGCCAGTAGTCACAATATAGCATAGTGGTAAAATCATACTTGACTCTACTTAAAGATGAAAAGTTTGAATCCCCCTACTCATAAGTTAAAGTAAAAATAAAAATAAACAATCAAGGCCATGGTTGATGAGAAAAGAACTTGCCAGATGTTTAAGGATATTAGTTAGATTTTGTTGGGGCTTGATAGATCCACGGGATATGACGTGTTGAGGTAGCACATGTGTAAGCATCTGATTTGTTGATTGCAATGTTAACATAGATAGAGCAACTAACAAGTTCGTATAAGGTAGCTTCCACCGGGCCTCCAACGAAATATTAGGGATGATTAGGTTCAAAATGAGCCAAAAATTATTTTCTAGGGGCCATTGTGTTACCAAACAATCAAAGCTATGCTGTGAGACCAAGAGAGCACAAAATACAATAATGGTAGAATTGACGCAAGCAGTGACAGCGGGAGAAGAAGTTAGCGGTTGATGGAGATTCAATTTAGAGAATGAAGACAAATCTGTCTTCTTGAGGACTTGAAAAAAAGCTGGCTCTAGTGGTTATATTTTGTAACACCCCGAAGTTAATTAAATAGAATTAGAATGTTAAATGGTGAATTAGTGTGCCATGATAAGTGTTTTAAACTTAATTTAATTACTTTGTGGAAACCTTGTGTTAATTACTTTTTGATGATTTTTAATTATTCTAAATTGTTTTTTATTGTTAATTTAAGTTTTAATAAAACAATTTGATTTGAAAATAATGTACCGTTGCACACA
>CAMOHE010049816.1:0-47024 GCA_946598075.1 Artocarpus hirsutus | reverse complement strand
ATCTATGCATTAAAGAACAAAACCGAAAAAAAAAACGACCACGACCACGAAGACAACAAAACATAATATGAAAATTCAACCAATGGACAGATTTTCTCAAGCAGGGAAAGGTGAAAAAAAGAAAGCAATGGATAAAGTTCAAGCATGAAAAACACAAATTAACAAGATCAGAACCGATTAGATTATCCTATACATAAGAAACAGCCTCTAAACAAACAATCGGAAAACCTAACGCATCAAAGCAATGTAAATTTGAAATAAAAATCGATCCTTGAATATGCTGAACACGAAACGTGAACAACACGGAAAACTAAAATTCAAAAAAATAAGTAAAAAGAAAAAAGAAAATTTACCAATTCTGTGTGAAAACGGTAGTTGAAGAAGAAATTGGTGTTTGAAGAAATCTGGACTTGGGCGGATGATGAAGTGTGGCTTCAAACCCTAACAAAAAACCCAGCCGTCTCTGAGAGAGGAAGAAACAAGAGGGGGAATTTAAAGACTTGGCCTGTGAAACCCTAACGAAGTCCCATGAGCAAGACCAGCAATGGGAAAAGCAAAAATCCTCTGGAACCATCTTTACTGTGTGAGAGAGAGGAAAGTAGCGAGATATTCTGACAGGGCTACTTGGGGTGCAAGTTTAATAAAGTGCCCAGGTTGGCGGTGCACGTAAAAGATGGTTCTAACGGTTAATTCGAGAAAAAGATCCTGGCCATCCGTATCTACTAAAAACAATTAATGGGCATGGCAAATCACACCAAATATTACAATTTTAATTTTTGATATAAACAAATAGTATATTTTTAAAATATTTAAATACATATATCTTTGAAATTGTATACTTTTTTTAAACACTTTAATTTTTAATTCATTATTCTTCTTTTTTTATTATTTTTATTTTTCGTTCTCTTTTTACTATTTTGTGGTTTTTTTTACGTCATTTTGTATAAAAATTGATTTTGTTTTAATTTATATAAGTTATTTATTAAACACTATTACATTTTAGTCTATTTATTTTTATCCTTAATTAATAATAGCCTAATTCTTTCTTTGTCCCAAAAAAATATTGCACTAGTTTTTATTTTTATTTTTTTGCTTCATAAATGCCCCCTTGAACTTTCTATAATGGTTTAAGGTGCCGTTAAATTTTAAAACTATATCTATATCAATTCCATCTCCGTTAAAGGTATTCAAAAAATCCGATAATCTGTCCAAACCTCTAATTCAAACTAAACCAAACCAAACCAGTAGTTTTGTTTTTAATTTTGAACGATTTTTGTGGTTTTTTTGAAAAAATATATTTTAGTGCTTTAGTTAGTGATTTGAACTTCTAAATTGTTCACCCAAATAGCCTGATAAATTACCCACTAAACCGCTATATTATTTATTTTTTTTATTTTTAAAATATTTTCATATAAGAATTTTTATTATAATTTACATATATTTTTTATTGGTCATCAAAAAAAGTTCTACATATATAAGATATCCATTTATATACTGTATAATTACACTTTTTCTAATCACTTATCATCAGCATCCAAAAAAAAATGAAATTAAAAAACCAATATATACAACTACGACTAACTCATAGAATGGAAGCCTAGTCTCCCTCCATCCAGCGACTAACTTCTTCTCTTTGCACTGTTTTCGGCCTACTTGTCACGCCGTCACTATTACGTCTCTTTCTGCCCTAGTCTAACTTACCATGATGTAGATTAAGGATATTGGTAGGATGAGAGGTTTATCAACACAAGTGAAAACCATTAATTCAAGTTTAAAGTTTAATTATATTAGGTTTGTTTGAAAAATCAATTAGAACTTGAAGTTAAAACTTATTACTGCAGCATGTAAGAGCTTTACACTGTAGTAACTACTGTTGCAAGTGAAAGCTTTATACTGTAACAAACTAAACTTGTTTTTTCTAATGTGCTTCCTAAATGAAGCAACTGTCTTATGTCATTAATTATATTTTTGACTTTTTAGTTTAGTTGTCGGTGACCTTTGAGTTGTGCTATTATAACTCCTTAATTTGATTTTTGGTTAATAAAATTTTGTAGATTCTTGTCGAGGCCGTTATCCAGTGGGTCTCGTTTTATATCAGTTTTTTTTTTTCTTTTTTGGTCATTGCTGTTGTTTTTCTAGGAATGCAGTGTTTTAGAACCTCTCTCTCTCTCTCTCTCTTTTAATCATAATCGTCAAATTTAAGTCATTTTTTAGGGATGTTGTTTTTCGGTCGTTGTTTTTGTTGTGGATGTCGTAATATTCCATTGGCAGCTATTTTTTTAATTGATTTCGTTCTATAATTAATGCAATTTCTGGTGCAATCATGTTTTCATAGGTGATATTGTTATATAAATTAGAGATATTTATCATTTTATACTGCTTATCTTTAGCTTTCTATCTCATTAAATAAATATATATGTATATATATCTAATACACATAAATTTATACTTTTAAATTAGATAAAGCTATTATTTGGGCAAAATAATATTGGTATTTTCTTTCTTTCTTTCTTTTAATCGTTTCCTTTTTAAACAAGCTTTCACAATTTATTAAAAAAAAAACGTAACATCTGGACTCTCTCTTTTCTTTTTCTTTCTTTTTTCCTTGTTTCTTGCGTAAATCTTAAAATGAATAGAAAAAAGAGCAATGACTCTCAGTTTTTCCTAAGCAATCGGCCTTAAAAAAAGTTTGGCGAAGTGCTTCCCTGCATGCTTTCATTCAGGTACCCAAAGTACATGGATCCGTACTGATTTTGATAAAACGCTCTTTGTGAATCTGATTGCCCTGATTATCATAATTACCTGATCCGACGGCTCCAGTCGCCGTGCTTAACATCATCATTCCGACCAAAAGCGACACAAGATAATTACTCCAACGCTTAATTAGAACCCCACCTTCCATTAACTTTGCAAAGTAAACGTGAATATAATTGGTATAACTTGAGGCTCTTAATTTGTTACTTCTACTTTGTATTTCTATAGTATTTATCTTATATACAAATTGAAACCAAGGGGCAGCAGGGAAAACGAAATTTAAAAATAAAGATATATAGGAACAACGCAAGAGAATGTATTTTTGATTAGAAACACTCTTGTGTCAATGCCAAAGATCAGCATGAGAATATACAAATGAATTATTCAACAAACATAAAAAAATAATAATAATAATAAACAAATTGAGCTTATTACTTACGTATGTAGTTTAATGCATTTTCTATTTTGTTGTCGTTTTTATGTTGAGTTGCTTCAAGTGGCTGACTGGCTGTCGTCTTCTATTTTTTGTCGTTTTGATCTATTGTTGTCGTTTGAAGCGGATGTCGTCTTCTTGTATGTCATTTTATTTTCTCCTTCGTAAGTTCATTGTATATGTCATTTTATATCGTTCTTGAAGATTGAAGTTGCTTTATTGAATAGTTCTCGTTTTCTGATTTAGTTATGATTATGGACTATTGAATGTTCATCATGTTTTATGGAATGCAATTTTAGGACTATTATTATTTTTTGAATATCTTTAATTCAAATTTTGCCTAAACCATTCAATTGCGTCGTCTCCCTGTAAAGGGATTTATGCCGAAAAGGTCTAACTATTCAGTCCAAATTGAGCCGCCGGAAAATTCATGTGATGAAAGCACGAGGATTGGACTAGCTTTGCGGGCTGGCTTCACAGTCAATAAAGATTCAACTGTCACAACCATTACGAATAAAGATTCATCAATTTGTCACGACCTAAGGTGTTTCGTATAGTGGTTCAAACTATTAATTAAAACTATAAATACTATAATATGTGAGAGCTTTATATTGTAGCAATTTTTTTACTTTTACTACTGTTCTTAATTGAAAAAGCAGTTAGAATCAACTTTACCGATTTGAATCAGATAAAGGTACAGGTACATTGGAGCCTCTTCATGTCCACCAAATTACAAATGCAGGAAATTCTTTTTGTGCCCATACATTAGTACATGAAACATTTCCCCAGTGAAGGCATATTGTAATTAATTTGTCGCTTAATAGCGTTAAAAGGAATCTCTATAACTTCAAAAGCACAAGAACGAGAGGAATAATACAATTAGCCAATACAAGTCTTCATCAAATGACAAAGCAATTAATAAGTCAATCTTGGGACCAATTTGTATACATCTTTTTGCGTACCTTGAAACCATCTACAATTTTCTCGTCCATTTGTGAAAAATAAATAAATAAATAAATAAGAAGAAGAAGAAATTGTATATGCTAATGCCTAACTGTCACGCCCTGAAAACTGCGAGATGACGTGATAGATTAATTAATCTAATTTTTTGTTAAAAATTACCAATTTAAGGAATTAGTTAATTATTAAAAATGTGGTAAATTTAAAACTTTTAAAACAATCATAATAATAAAGAAGAAAAGATAAAATAAAATAATAAGAGAGAGAAGAAGGGTACGTGTTGGGTCCCACTAAGGCTACAACTTATGCACACACATGGTATCGACAATAATTAAAATTACAACCACAGTCCAATACAAGAAATAAAATTTAAGATTTACATGTCTTAATTTACTATAACAAATAACCTACTCGAGGTCTTTTATGGCTCGCGAGTTCGTTCGGTGGACTCCCAGTCGGTCTTAAACTGAATTCCACCTAGAAGGGGAAAGGTTTGAAAAGAAATAAAAAGTGAGCAAAAAACTCAGTAGAACTAGGTTTTTAAAACATTTATTGGAATATAAAATTTGTCATTTAAGAAAATATTTAGAAAACATAATTCAATAAATAAATTCAACTAAATCATTCTTACCAAAAACAATTCTTATTCGTCCATAAAAGATTATATTATATTTTCTTGGGCACACCATATATATATTACCATCGTAGTAGCCTAGCTGAGTTTCGGAAACTACTCTCAAGATTGCACTCTACACGACTCGATCTCTAAGTATAACATCATGCCCATATGTGTATTTCTATCATTATTTAAATCTCATTTTATGAAGTGTAATCATTTACATTTATTATGTAGTTCATTATGATCATATCATTATTCAACTGTTTATGAGAACACTGATAAAAATCTCTTTCAGTCGTTCATTGAAAACATTTTGAAAGAAATCATTTTTAAGGTCAAAACCATTTAAAAACGTGGCTACCAAAGAAATGAGTAGAAGTCTTACCTCAATATCCGTCATCGATGTCCGACACCGTAGTCCTAACCCACTATACGTTAGCTCTACGGAATCATGAACAATCTTAAATAAAGACTAAGTTTATCAATATATAGCTTAAGATATTCTATACTACTAAGTTATCTTATAGTGCTCTAGTGTGCCGTTTATATCCGTAAAATTATACTATAAAGTTAAAAACTCCATTTGGGCTCAAAATAGTAAAAACGGGTGAAAATTAGTCATTTTTCATGGAGTTTGATCAGTCTGCTGGTTCCTTTGATCTAGTCTGCCGAACCTGCTATGGTCCGGCCTACCGATGACATAAATTCGCCAAACTCAAAGTTTGGCCTATCAAACTGGAAAAAATCTAGAAATTTTTAGATTTGAGCTTCGGCTTTTCCGAGCTCAAATCTTCATTTTCAACCTGTTTTCTCAGTTCCCAAGCATGCATAATGATCATAAATAATAGAAAAACATACTAGAACATTTTAAAACTCGTTTAAACAAGATTTATATAGAAATTTTCAAAGAAATCCAAAAATAGAGAAAAATAAAAAAACTTGGTTTAATCTGTTTTTCATCAAATCAAGCTTAGATTGTAGATGATTTGAGTTTTACTAACTTAGATTCAAGGTTTTCTAAGCTCGTAATACTCATATTTCAACATTATAAGCAAATTTAGAAATTTGGGAAAAGTTTGAAAACTTGAAAAATAAACAAACTAACCTTGAATTTTGAGCTTGAATCTGAGTTTGTGATTGTTCCAATGTGTTCCCGAGCTTCCAATCCATTGAGAATTGAAGCTTGGGCTTTATTTTTGAATCAAAATTGAGAAAGGGGGAGAGAGAGAAAGAGAGAGGCAGTGAGAGAGAGAGAGACGAGAGAGAGTGAGCTGAGAGAGAGTTAGGGAAAGAACGGGAGAGGAGAGAGTTAAATAGAGAAGGAGAGTGGGTGGTTTTTAGAGTAAAATCATGTGTCACTTATAGTTTTGCAAAAAGGGACGTAGTTGACATTTGACAAATCGTTTTGTTACAAAAATTTAAAATAACAATTTAAATAATAGAAGATGAAATAAAATAAAAAACACTACAACTAATTAAATTAAGGGGATGTTTGGCAGTGGTGGTTCTCACCACAAACTCAGTTATGAACAGTAAAAAATTCTCACATGCTACAGTAACAATAAAAAAAAATTGCTATAGTATAAAACTTTCACATGCTACAATAAAAGTGGTTCTCACCATTGATTCCTAGTACTCTTTCAAACACCCAATAAGTTTAAATTACACTTGGGCATACTAGTACACTATATTACATATTAATCTTACTTAATTAATTTTGAGATGTTACACTAATTATATGCTTTTTCAATCCAACATATAGAATTCGCATATTCTGTATTGTTATATAGCTGATGATAAACTCTATGCAGATATACGACATAATTTATGGATCGCCATGGCATAACCACATATACAAATAATAATAATAATAATAATAATAATAATATGAAAAAAGAGGAGCCAATGACTACATTGAACCCTTTCTCCTACACATCGTTCAAATCCAAATTAAATAAACATAATGTGGAGTCCTTTCAAAGTCTTTGTTTGTGCATATAAACAAATTATTTTGTCGTGAACATTATTAATTTGTGTATTGATTATACTCTTTTCCTCTTTAGCTCTGCTGATCTCTGCGAAAACATTTCTCCCAAGCAGAGAGGAAAATATGGGGGCTTCTTCAGAAATACAGAAATATACTCAAACAAGAATTTACCAAGAAGAAGAAGGGTGGCCTTAGAACCATACCATTTATCATAGGTTGATTATATATACATAATACACACACACACACATAAATGAGCTTGTTGTAATTTACTTGTCTTAGCTTGCATGCAAAGTTATAACTTAAAACATATATGAATTAGTGAATTTGATATATTCAATATATAGAACGTCATATATGCAATATTTATCATTGATCATTTGGTGCAGCAAATGAGACAAAGGTAGCGAGCTTTGGTCTAGTGGCTAACATGATGGTGTACTTGTTGGGACAATATCACTTCAAGAACACCACCGGAATTAATATTTTGTTCTTGTGGACAGCTCTATCAAATTTTACGCCCATAGAAGGCGCTTTCTTGTCTGATTCATGCTTGGGTCGGTTTCGTGTGATTGCAATCGCGACACTCATTTCTCTAACTGTAAGCAAATTATCCTTTAACTTTTTGTTTCCTTGTGTATAAATTCGAGTTCTACTGATAGGAAAAGAATTATTAATAATACGTAGTATTTTTGAATGTCAAACTATATTATGATCAATAAATGCGTCGAAACATTTTAACAAAAATCTGACTATCTAAAGTGTGAAATATGAGGAGGATTTTTTTTCCCATTCATTGTCATATATCCACAAATTTTGCAAGAAAGAACTCATTAACTTGAACAAAAGATAATTAAGGATCAAAAAGTAGGGGATTTAATTTCTACGGTGGATGCTAAGAAAAAAAAACTGCTAGATCACTATCTTTCAACTCTCTGATCTATTAAAAAAATGAATTTAACCAAATCAATTCAAAGGTTAGGAATAGAGCTCTATCGGTAAGGTTCCGCCCTATAGAAGGACCAAAAAGTACTTTGGATATAATTCTTTGCTATCGTGTCTCCCAGGGCATGATCATATTGCTCTTGACAGCAATAATTCCACAAGCAAGGCCACCTTTCTGTAACCTACAGGCCAGAGAAACATGTGTTTCTCCGAAGCTAAATCAAAGATTACTTCTCTATTTTTCATTTGTTCTTATGAGCATCGGAGCTGGTGGGATCAGACCATGTTCCATGGCTTTCGGAGCCAATCAAGTTAGCAACCTGGAAACCCGAACAACGAGAGGGTCTTGCAGATCTTCTTCAACTGGTACTATGCTTCAGTTGGAATCTCCTTGATGATTGCAGTGACAGTCATAGTTTATGTTCAAGACAACTATGGTTGGGTTCCGGGCTTTGGACTTCTTGTAGGACTTATGTTGCTTTCAACAGTTATGTTTTTCTTGGGATCTTCCTTTTAGGTTAAGGAAAAGGGAAACAAGAACTTGTTTTCTGGGATAGTTCATGTGGTTTCAGCAGCTTGGAAGAACAGACACTTGTCCATGCCAACAAGGTGCTTTGATGGGGCGTTATGACAACTACTACTGGCTTCTTACTCTTGTGGGTCTCTTCAATTTTCTCCATTATTGTTTGTGGAGTTGGGCTTATAGGCCTTGCGAGGAGAGAAACATATGGGATGAAGAAGATCAAGTAGTGGTGAAAAGCAAGGAAAAGAAGCAAGATTTGCCCAAATCTAAGGAGTCCCCAATTGTCTTTGCTGCTTGATTGCTTTACTTCTTTTTTTTTTTTTTTTCATTTTTCAATTTGGTTGCGAGTATAGTTTAGTAGTAAATTTACACTCAACTTATCAGAAGGAAAAAATTTGCATGTTCTACAAAAAATCTACCATCTTTTTGAGGTTAAAAAACCTTTTTATTTTCATAAAATTATAACCCTACTATTCATAAAATTATAAACTCTAGTCTAAGTGTATTTTATAAAGAGGTTTTATTGTTTATTAGTTTCTTGGTTAAATGGGACTGCTATTTTGAGGTTAGGTTTACAGCTTTTGAAATAAATAGCCTGTTGAAACAGACATACGACTAAATTGTAACGCAGGGTCTTTGAACAGTTACACAGTAGTTCATGGTATTAATTGGGAGTTCAGAGTGGTCTACTCTGTTGTTTGCACCCTCATATCTTCCCCCACCAACAGCCTTTTGCAACAACTTACCACTAGACCGTATTTGGGTTTTCACTTTTTCTTGTTTCTTTTTCTGTTACCAAATGTGTGCAAAAATAATATTTTCTAAAGAATATTTTAGTACATGGACCTCGTTTTGTTCCATCAAAAATTGTTTTTTTTTTCTTTCAATAATAACTTTGATAAATGATCCGTGATTTACCCCAGTCTATCAATGATTTACAAAAAAAATCAATGAATTACTATTCTCAATTTCCCAAAAGCATGGCTAGTATTGCAGTGGCTCTTTTGACTCTTGGTATGGGATTTGGTAACTTGGTTGGCGCTCTTATAGCGAAGATTGTGCATGATAGTAGCACCAAAGGCGGGAGAGTAAGTTGGCTAGATGACAACCTTAATTTGGGCCGCTATGACGCTAATCGGCGTCTTACTCTTGTGGGTCTCTTCAATTTTCTATATTATTGTTTGTGCAGTTGGGCTTATGGGCCTTGTGAGGAGAGAAACATATGCAATGAAGAAGATCAAGTAGTGAAGAAAGCAAGGAAAACGAGCAATATTTGCCCAAATCCAAGGAGTCTCCAATTGTCTTTGCTGCTTGATTGCTATACTCTTTTTTTATTATTATTTTTCAATTTGACGGGGGTTGTTGAGTACTATATATGTGTGCGCGGCACGCGAGTTTTCTTGAATATTAGAATAGAATTAACTTAATTAAATACCAAAGTTTTTAGGGGTATTGGTAAAGCAAGTTCGCTCAACATGATGTGGAATAAAAAATAAATAAATATATTTTTTTTAAGTAAACCCTTTTATCTAAAATTTACTTTCGTTGCTTTATGATATAGAATTCTTTCTTGTGCATTTCTACTTATATTTCCCATGTGCACTAACAGATATGTATAGGAAAAGGAACTCAGCTCACATGAGGAGACAACATTTTTTTAACTTTAGAAATACGAGAACAATGAAATTATGAATATGAGATTGGTGTTTGAAAATATAGTTGAAACTAATAAATTATAACCAAAATATTGTAGCATATGAAAGCTTTATAATGTAATAGCTGAAACTAATGTGACCGTTTGGTATTGTTTTCAAAACAGGTGAAAATATTTTTGTTTTGAAAAATAAGAATTTTTTAAAAATTATATTGAAAGTGTACTTAAAATTTTTGTTTTAAAAAACGTGCGAAAATATTTTCAAAAATTTTGAAAAAAAAAAAAGAGGCAAATAAATCGAAACAATATCCCTAAACACTTTCGACGGAGAGGAAAGTGCAAAACGATAGATGTAAAGAAGAGCTTATTACTTGGAGAGAGTTGAGGTCCTCTGGAATTCACGAGAAATTGAAAGCCTTTGTAGAGGAGAGTGGCGGTGGGAGCGCTTCCAACAAGAGTTAAGTTGAAAATTGTTTTCCATTAGGGGAAAAATCATCAGAGCATTTGTTTTTAGAATGCCATTTTGCAAGGTCTCTGTGATTTGACTATGCCTTAGCTATTGCCAATTGGTAGTTCCTTTGGAAGAAATTTGGATACCTTCAAAAAGTTATGAATTATATCATCTTAATTAAAATATCATGTTAATTAAATTATGATATCACAACAGCTAAAATATTACAGTAATTAAAAAATTTTAGTCAGTGTGTCGTAACAGTATTGGCGACATAAAGAAAGATAAAAAAAAAAAAAAAAAAAAGACATGCAAGTGAAATCCCACTTTTTGACACTATTTTGTGGAAAATAGCAGTAACCTAGAAATTGAAGGCAACGGCGTAAAACAATTGGAAATGACACCAATGGCTAACAAACTCAAGAATTTCACAGCCATTTAGTTTATAAATTTAAATAGAAATTTAAATTTTTGTGAGTAAAATATTATAATAAAAATATTTAAATTGTGGTTTAAACTCTTGTTTTTAAAGACAATTTAAAAAAATTAAGGAGAAACATTATAGAGTGTTTGAAATTTTAATTATTTTAAGTTTAAGAGCTATAATATATGTAAGTTTTATATTTTAATAATTTTTTATGTTTTATTATAATTATAAAATTTTTTACATCAAATGCCTTGTAAATACCGTGGAAGGAAAAAAAAAAAAAGTGATAGTGAAAAAAAAAATAAAAAAGGTGAGAGTTTTGGGAGATTGCATAGCCCCATACACGATAGACTGAATTTTTAATCCAAAAATATAATAAAAAAATTAAGAAATTTGTACATTTTGGACCGGACGCGAAGACTTAATCAAATCCAGCTAAGAGTAGATCCGCAAAGCCTGGCGCTGGTTCAAACCATACCCCATATAACGTATGCCCGATTTCTTACAAGCGCCATCCCCACGCACAAGTATCTTCCGTCGTCCGATCTTGATACCGGCGATCATCTTCACCGTTCATAAGCAGCAATGGCTCCGATTGCCGTCGGCGACTCGTTACCGGACGGAACTGTCGGCTACTTTGACGCGAACGGCGATCTCCAGTCGGTTTCCGTGCACTCTCTTGCCGCCGGCAAAAAGGTCGTCCTCTTCGGCGTTCCCGGTGCTTTCACCCCTACTTGTAGGTTAGTCTCTTTTAGTCGTGGATATTATCTTATGCGATCCTGGTTTGTTGAACTGGTTTGGTTGCTGAGAAAATGAGGGGAAAGGAGAAGAAATGGAAAGTAGGAAAATTTTCTTTTGTTTTCAAAAGCAGCTAAAAAAAGTTGGTAAATTTATTGACTTTTCTCATTTCTGCGTGAATTTTAGTGGTAAATTTTGGTAATACGATCTTATTATTGGAAGTCTGAAATTACTGGTTGTTACATTACTGATCTTATCTCATTTCTACGTATTTTTGTTTGGTTGCTGAGAAAATGGGGGAAAAGGGGAAAAAAAGGGAAATTTTCTTTGTTTCAAAAGCAGCTAAAAAAGCCGGTAAATTTATTGGCTTTTCTCATTTTTGCGTGATTTTTAGTCGTGAATTTTGGTAATACGATCTTATTATTTGAAATGTGCAATTACTGATCTTATCTCATTTTTGCATGATTTTTGTTTGGTTGCTGAGAAAATGAGGGAAAAGGAAAAAAAAAAAAAAGGATTATTTGTTTTCAAAAGCAGCCAAAAAAAAGTTGGTAAATTTATTGGCTTTTCTCATTTCTGCGTGGTTTTTAGTCGTGAATTTTGGTAATACGATCTTATTGGAAGTGGGAAATTGCTGATCGGGATCGGCTTTTGTTTGGTGGATCAGCTTGAAGCACGTGCCTGGATTCATTGAGAGAGCTGAGGAATTCAAGTCAAAGGGCGTTGATGAACTTCTCTGCATTAGTGGTAAGATGATTATTATTATTATTATTATTAAGATTTACTCTTTTTTTTTTTATTGTACAATGTTTTTCCTAGGAAAAAACCTGGGACCTATCCCATAACCCCTCTTCCAACCGCTGGGCTAACCCCAACAGTGTAGATTTACTCTTTTCTAGTATCCTATTATTGTACAATTTATTTCTCGATACTTTTATATAAAAATATCTACGTAATTTTATTGTTGGAGGTCCCTATAAACAATTGAGCTTGGTAAAGGAATTTTATATCTCAATGCAATAGTGTTCATGTTTGACCTTTTAAAAGATTGTCTGTGATTAGGAATAGGATCAGAAACACCATGTGGCAACCTCTCTTCTGACTTTTTTTTTATGTTAAAAAAAAATAAATTAATAAGCGGGTGTGAACTTGGAGGTTCCCTGCATCTAAATGTCTTTTTTCTATCATGGGATTGCATTTAGTGAGTAGTTTCTAGTTGACCTTTGGAGGTCAAATAAATTAATCAGAGTCGCATGCTCCAGTTTAGATTCTACATTGTTAATGTTGATCGACTGAACTTTACTCCAAGATCTATGCTTTAGCTACGTCTACACCAATTATCGTTGGGATGCTATTCTATTAGAGGCATTACCTGAAATTCTGGTTTTGCGATTGTTTAGTGTTTATGTAATGTGCTTTCTTCTAGATTAATCCTATTTCATTTGATGTACTAGAAAAATAAACGCTTCAAATAAGACGACTCGTTTGTAGTACTTCCTTCTTTTTTCTACGTGTCGAAAAGATCATGGTGTTTGCATTGCTACATTATGGAGTCAACAATGCATCATTCATTTTATGTAATTTCAAATGCTCTTGTTCGAAATTGAAATAATAGTTACCGTTCAAGAGAAAGAAATGAGATGGAAAGAATGCTGGGTTGAGCCCAAATTTAATTTTTCATCCTCTCTATAAAGGCTTTTACTTGAGGTCATTGAACATATTACATTGTTTGTAAGCCACATTTTCGTGCATCTTCAACATTTTAAAAGCAAGGTAAGGCATGGCCTTTGCTCAGTTTGTGAAAATGTCCGATTCCTGAGTTCAGATACTGATGTTTAAGACACATTTTTTCCATTTGGCGACAGCATATCTAACTTCAGTTTCTAATTGTCGTATTTCTGCAGTCAATGACCCCTTTGTGATGAAGGCATGGGCTCAAAGCTACCCTGACAACAAGCATGTTAAGTTCCTGGCTGATGGTTCAGCAAAATACACCCACGCTCTTGGCCTTGAGCTTGACCTTTCTGAGAAAGGTCTGGGAACCCGTTCCAGGAGGTTTGCTCTGTTGGTCGATGAACTCAAGGTGAAGGTTTCCAACGTCGAAACTGGGGGAGAGTTTACAGTCTCCAGTGCCGAGGACATCCTCAAGGCTCTGTGAGTAGTTTTGTCCACTCACCTGATGTTTCCTCGCCTGGTTTGGCAGTGTCGTATTCGTGAGGGTTTTATGCTTGCTCTTTTTAATGGTTATGCTGGTACCATCACTGATAATTAAGGTCCTCTTTTAAAATAGTGTTGTTGTAGTTTATGGAAATAAAAGTAGCTGTTTTTGTTCACCATCTCTCATAACCAGGAAATCATTCGCCAGTTTTTGTTTGGAAGCATATTAATTATTAAGTAATCGTTTTATGCAGCAATTATGTATTACAAATGAAACTATCTCCTCTCTCTCTCCTTAAAAAGCATGGCCATTGGTGATGGTCGTTCATGGTCTTTTGCTTGACCATGTATTTGGTTAGGTTTTTCACGCGGCAATCACGCATTACTACATTTAAAAAGAAGAAGAAGAAGAAGAAGAAACTGCGCGTGTGTCCCAGGAAGGGAAGAAAATCTTTGCATGGATGATCGGCAAGTGGAGAGGGGTTTAGGGACTAGCTTGTTTGATAAAAACTGTTCTAACTATTCCAACCGTATTTTATGGCTCCAATTGTTTTTACTGCAGTGTTTGTTCTCACAATTTTTTTTTTAAAAAAAGAAAGAAAGTTCGGGCAAATAAAAAATAGTTTCAACTGTGTTCTAAACAGACCCAAAGTGATGGACATTTACGTTTAGCTGGATGATAAAAGAAAATTGGGGACTGTTGTGGACAAACAAAGAATAGCACTGATCGCAAAAGCATGGGGTCTATCGAGAACATCAATTTTACGCGTCGAAACTCATTTTATTGATCCTAGTTGGACGTTGCACTGGGGAATCATAAATTTCTTCATGGTCCCCGACAACTATAAGTTTCGCACAATTGAATCGTCGGTTCGATTGGTTGGAAATGCTAAAAACCACACCGACGGCCGGATCACACAGGGTGTGGGATGGATTCTTGATTTTATTTTAGTGAAGTACCGGTAAAAATGAACATTTTTACTTAAATAATTTACTTTATAACAAATAATAATTATTATTTGGCAAGCCCTTCAAAAAAAAAAATAGTTACTTGGCAAAACTTATGATAGGGTAGGTATATTTGTCCCACAGGTAGGTATATTTTATGAGTTAACTTTTTAAATATTTGATTTATTACAGAAAACGGTTATGTGGTCACTGTATAAAATTTTTAATGTAAACATTTGTAAATCAAATCATTGAAAAGTTAATTTAAAGATTAAAATATTAGTTCTCACCAATATAGTGAAAAATATATGTTTTATCATAACACATTTTTTATCATCAGAGCCCCCAACTCAATGAGTTAAAAAGTATACATAACCTAAGATCCATATGACAAAGTTTGCAAAATATATGTTTAAGTGGGACTATATATTAAATGAAGTTAGTTTTTTGAGTACATAAAGTGGCGGACTAAGTCTCACATTAAAGTATTTGAGAATGTAATTGAAACTAATAAGTTATAATTAAAACACTGTAGCATGCTTTTGTTTTACATTGTAATATACAAGAACTTTACATTATAGTAGTTGGGACAAATAAGTTAGAATTTAATTACCAAACACACTATAAAATTTGTAACTAATTAAGGCTGCATTTGCTTATGGTCGGGCTAACAAGTTGTTTGACATCTCAATTAAAATCAATAGTTTCAACTAATAAATAGTGTAAACTTTTAACAGTTACTAAAAAAAACTGTTACATGCTATAATTTTTAAACTAATATTTTAATTTTTAGTTTTAATTGTTCTCTTAAATACCTTAAAAGTTATTAAAATAATGTTCGCATGTTGGAGCAATTAAAGAGTACATTTAAAATTTTATTTATTTATTTATCCATTTAAAAAGGAGGTGCCATTTAGAAAAGAGTAGAAGTTAATTATAGATGACCCATTAATCATTGCTTGATTAACCGACCAAAATAAATAAATTCATTGATTGACAATTGACAAGTTGACGAAAGATCCCAGGACAAGGTACTATAATAAGAATTCATTGGCTTTTTTTTTTTTTAACTCATTGGCATTTTTGTATTCTCATGTTTCACCATGGTCGTATATTTTTAAGCCAAATTTTGGACACATTAACTTGTTTGTTTAAACAATACATTCTATGTGCTATTATATGAACGGGTTTACTTTGGATTTACTTGTAAACAACTACACAAACATCCCAAAATGTATCATGGAAGGTCGGACCCAAATTAGCCAAAATTAAGGAATTCCAGGGTACTAGATTCCAATTCTATCTAATTTATTGGCATCCAAATTTGTCTACTTGCCGGTTGTGCTCTTGTTTCTGTTCTCATCCCTAACCCTTTTTGCCTTTCAGCCAATCCAATTGCACAATCTATTTATTTGCCCGTAATTTTTTAATCCTTAGAGGGGAAAATTTTAAAAATTTGAACAATTAATACGTAATTCGTTGATTAAGTCAAAACTAAAAACAATGTAGCACGTGAAGGAACACACTGTTGAAAACTTAGTCAGAACTACAAATTACGGTTTGAACCGTGGCTCTCAAACTATCTAATGAGGTCAAGCAATTTGAGCTTATGGCATTTTTGGTTTTGGGATGTGGGTATTTCTGCCAGCTTCGTCCAGACTGTGAATGTGAACTTGAAGCCTATTTTTTCTTGGAAAGCATAATACAGATGTTAAAACAACCATTTGCTTTTCACTTTCCAGCTAGATTCTTTCTCGTATTGCTAGGTTGATATCAATTTATCAAATATAACGCTAAATATATTATGCCATAAACCTCATATGGCACAACTTTTGCCTAGAAAATGCTGGGGACGTGAACTTGTTGCAAAAGCTCAAGCACTTTGGAATACGCCAAAATAATGTTGGGTGTGACTATATTTTCAACATTTCTTGAACTTGGTAATAGAATTATGATACTTTAGATTTTATTTGTAATGTATCACAAAATATTGATTGAATTTGGCAAAGTAGCATTATGCTAGCTTTGTGAAATGGGAAAAGATGAGAAAAAGAATGATCAATTCTTATTTTATATGTGATTGTAGATACAATCTAGCGATAATTTTACATCCAACTTCATCACAAGGGGTAGAATTTGAATTCTTTCATCCCAAATCTAAAAAAATAAATCTTATTTCATATCAAACTACCTCCAATACAAGTTTTTTTTTTTTTTGGGGTAAAAAAATTATTCACTCAACACTAGAACAAAAAAACACATACAAGGGCACCAACCTAGTAGAGTTGCCTTAAAACGAGCCAAAAAAACAAGGAGCCCAAAAGAAAAATGACACCGGAACAAAGCAAGAGTCAACTTAGCAACAAAAGGAGAAGAAAATGCCTACAACTGCTCCAACTTATGAGCAATGACGTTACCAGTCCCCCTCAACTAAGATAAAGAACAGGGCTGAATATCTCGAGCAATTCTCAAGTTTAAGACTAAAAAACTAATTATAGAGCGTTTGGGACTTGAAGTTGTCACTTAAACGTTGTAGAATATAAGAACTTTATACTGCGATATACTTTTATTTTACACTGAAACATATGAGAGATTTACACTTAAGTAGTTGAAACTTTGGTGTTAGAACTTGGTTTCCATTTGTTCGTACACAGCTTTACATTGTACAATGGGCTTATTTGGGAGGGCTTCTTAAAAGCTGCTTTTAGCTTTTTAAGTCTAAAACTACTTTTAGAAGTGTTTGGATAATCTGTTAAAAGTGTTTTTGCTTTCTAAAGTTGCTTCCTACCAAAGCCACAACATATGGCTTATGAAAAAAGCACTTCCGAAAAAAAAATTAAAGTTTATACCAAAGTGTTAATAATACATTATAAATTTAAATATAATATTTTTGTAACTTTAAAAAAAAATTGAAGCTATTTAGACTTATGAAAACTATTTTAAAAGTATAGCTCAAAACACTTACTAAAAATGTCATGTATAGCTTTTGTTTCTTTTATTCTACTGACTAAAAGTACAAACACAAGTTGTGTTAAACAGGCCCAATATACCCATTAATGGGTGTACTGCATGTAAGAAATCATAGAACACACTCCTAAATAGCTATATATATGTGAGATAAAATAAAACTTAAGAAAATTCAATTGGCAATTCAAAAATTTTTGGCCAATCACCAATGAGATAGCCCAAAAATTTTATGGGTCGTAATTCCAGAAATTACCTCGCTACTATATTGCAGTGGCTTTATTATCATTGATTTATAGGAGATGACTCAAAATGTGGAAGAAAAATGGACCCACAGATTATGCCGGATCATAGGACAAATTAACTAATACCAAACCAAATTGTTTTATACAAAAAAAAAAAGTTGGTATTATTTGTGTACGACGATAATTAATGAAAAAAAAAAATTATATGTCCGGAGGAAAAGAAGAAGAAATCAACAGATGCGTGCCAATTTGGGAACGATCCAGCTCGGCTATGGACCCATTTTATTTTTATTTTTATTTTTATTTTTATTTTTATTTTTTTTCCAATATTTCTAAATGTGTATACCAACTAACAGGGGACAAAATCAACGGTCTTCTTTAGCCTTTTCAAAATTTAAATAACTTAAAAGGAATCCAAAACCAAAAAGAAAAATAATATCAACATCTAGGGCTTTTTTTTTTGGGGGATAAATCTGTCTTTTGCAATTGTTGGTTTGTTCTTTTAACCCCATCCCAAAATCTAGGCTTTCTTATCCTCCCGGAAGCAATTGAAGAGAAAGAAGAGTTATCTCTGCCTTGCCAACAAGTGAACTGAAAGTGAACAATAATATATATATATATATACACACACACAGAGTTATAAATTTACTCTGGTAGTAACTTGAAATGAAATTGATTCTTTGGATAGAGACAAAAATAAAATTAATTTATCTTGTTCCAAAATGACTTTAAACATGGAAATATCCTTCAAGATATTTGGTTGTAATCTATTCGAACTAATGACATTACTCAACAACAAATCCTCATAATCAAATGGTCATGCATTTGTCAGTTCAAAAAAATCAACTTCTGTTCTTTTTTCCTATCATTTTGTTTGTTTTTTGTTTTTTATTTTTTATCTTGCAAATCGACTAAAGTTAACCCCATGTCTTACAAAATAAACCTAACTAATGACTTATCCATAACTGTCGACTAAATTGTAGTTGGAGTGAGAGAGAAAAGTTGGGAGAAAGAGCGAGGAATGTTGAACAGCCGACAGTCGGTAGCCGGTTGGTCGGTTGACCGGCCCTTAAATACATCTGCATGTTCTATGTTAACGATCTATTTAGTGATGGAGTTCGTGTTGCCAACGGAGGTAGGAGATCGCCGAAGCAAGGGTGACATGTATGCTGCTATCTCTTCCCCTGTTTGTTGTAGATCTTCGCCAACCTCTTATGGTATTCAAGAGCTCTACCATCTAGGATCCAATGATTGCAGTTTGTGTGGGTTTTATTGTTTTTCTTTCTTTTGTTTGTAATAAAGGCTGTCATTCCGCTATTGTTTTTGGTTATTTCCTCCCACCAATCTTCAAATCTGTGTAAGTTTAGCTTGTTTATAGATTTTGCTGTAACAATAAATGCGGTCTCTCTACCTTTTGGGTTTAGTTGTACTCCACAAGATATTAGTCTATGCGGAGTGTTTGGTGGCTTTTGTGCTACACGTTATGTGCTCTCTATTGATCAGAGTTCTTCATCGATTGTAAAGATCTTATCAAAATGAGCCTTACATATGCTCCACTATCAGTCTACCGAGGAAATTTCCCATTGTATTGTTGGGTCTTGATACAAGTTTTCTTCCTTGAGCTTCACTAGATTTTACCGAGGAAGCCGATTGAGATTAAGAGTATCATCCCATGTAATTCGGGATCATATGTATTGATATGTTCATATTAATGAAATGTTTTCCCATTTCAAAAAAATTGTTGACTAAAAGAAAATTTGTGGGTACTCAAATCAACATGCCATGGGAGCTATAGGACATCAGTGGTGATGAGTACTACACAATAGTAAATGGTGGGTCTCACACCATAGGGCCCATAAATAAAGCTCATTTTTTTTATTAATGGTGATGTTTAGCACTTGTGGTATTTCAAGCATTTTTTATACTCAAATACTACAAATGCACCTCACTCATATTCAATGTAGGACTCACCTTGGTTAATACCTTTGTTTTTTATAAAACATGCAGAAAAAAGAACAGGTGTTTGCAATGGTTCCCACCACTTAGTTCCCACCATAAACTCAGTTATGAACAGTAAAAAACTCTCACATACTACAGTAAACGTGGTTCCTATCATTGGTTTCCACCACTCTTCTAAACACCCACAAAATTATAGTTGCTGAGTATAATTTAACAATAAATTCACATTTAGACTTATGAGAAGGAAAAAAAAGTTCAAATGTTCTACCCTTAAGTTTTAAAACACACACAAAAAAAAATTCTACTATCTTTTGAGATGAAAAATTATTTTTATTTTATAGAGTTATAATCTCATTATTTATAAAATTATAATCTTCGGTTTTATATGTTTTGTATTTTTTACTTTGGTTTAATTATTTAAATGGGACCGCTGTTTTGAGGTTTGGTTGACAGCTTTTGAAATAAATAGCCTGTTGAGACAGACATTCGACTAAATTGTGACGCACGGTCCTTGAACAGTCACACAGTAGTTCGTGGAATTAATTGGGAATGCAGAGTGGTCTGCTCCGTGGCTTGCACCAACAACCTTTTGCAATAAATTACCACTAGACCGTATTTGGGTTGTCAATTTTTTTTTTTCTGTTTCTGTTACCAAACATGTGCAAAAATAATTTTTGCTAAATAATATTTTTGGTAAATGGACCTTGTTTTGTTCAATCAAAATTTTTTTTTTAAAATAATAACTTTGATAAATTATACATGATTTACCCCAATCTATCAATGATTTACTCAATTTCTCTATTTGTTTTTTTACCTTGTTCTTCTTCTTAATTAATTGTTTTTTTTTTTAGTTTTCCAGATTTTGGTGTTTTATGTGGGTGTTTACAAGTTGGCTTCAGTTGGAAGCCACCGGTGAGGCTGTAGATAAATAGAAAAGCGGCTATAGGTGTCCGTTTGAGAGAGGGGCCCATATTTTGCATTTCAAAAAATTTTTAAGGTATTCGACAAAGTTATTCCTTAACAATTTTTTAATTTAAAAATATTATAATAGATAAAAATTTTACATTATAATAATTTTTTATTTTTTATTATAATATAAAAAAATTTTATAATATTTTTTCGATTAAAAAATTGATTTTAATTAACCTTATCGAACAGCTGTTGTGTTGGATTTGAATCTCTTATAGAGGTACTAAACAGAAGTTGCAGACCAGCCATTGAATACAAACAACAAACCAATGCACCCTCTCTCTCTCATCTTTTAATAATCTTTGTTTTTTCTATTTTGATTTTCTTAAAACTAGAAGAGGGTCTTTCTTGGCTTGGCCTTTATTATATCATCTACAACGTTTCTTACACATCCACACGCTTTTCTCCTTCTCCTTCTTTGTCTTCTTGTTCTTCTTCCTCTGTCCAACTTTTTTTCTCTGCAAAAGTTTCTTCAGACATTCATTGTTTGTATTCAAAGAGATTACTGTTTGAGAAAGTTGTGGGCTTTGATTGAATATTTTTGAGAGAGAAGGATGAGTGCTTCAAAGTTCATTAAATGTGTCACAGTTGGTGATGGAGCTGTTGGGAAGACATGTATGCTCATCTGCTACACAAGCAACAAGTTTCCCACTGTGAGTTTCGTTTCTTTTTTTCTTCTTATTTTTTTCCCTTTCCATTTATGAATATTTCTCAAGATTTTAGTTAATGGGTTCTTTTTTATACACCCAAGCTGTTCTTGTAAAGTTCCTTTTTTTTTCCCTTTATCTTTTGGGCCATTTTCCCTCTCTTCTTCCTTTTTTATTTTAGTTCTCTCAGAATGTTTATGATTTTTCTTTTCTTGAGCAGGATTACATACCAACAGTTTTTGACAATTTCAGTGCCAATGTAGCTGTGGATGGAAACATTGTCAACTTGGGACTATGGGACACTGCAGGTGAGAATAGTTCTTTTTACCCTTTTGGCCTATTTTTTTAATAATTTTTTTTTCTTTTTCTGTTTTTGTGGGTTTTTTGAGTTTGGAAAAGGGTCTTGATTGATTCTTGGTTTCCTGAAAAACTTCCTTTCCTTTTGATTTAAAGGTCAAGAAGACTATAGCAGGTTGAGGCCTTTGAGTTACAGAGGCGCAGACCTATTTGTGCTTGCTTTCTCCTTGATTAGCAGGGCTAGTTATGAGAATGTCCTTAAAAAGGTACTATATTTTTACTAATTTTTTTACTAGGTTTTTGCTACATTTGGGTTATTCCGGAACAAAGAACTTATTTCTATTTTCGTCTAAAGACGACATCTAGATTTGCTATTACCTTTAATGAACATACATTTTATCTCAGTTAGTATTTCCTCTTGTACTTTAGATTTAGAAAATAAAAAGAAAAAAGCAAGTGTCACTTAATTGGTCTAATAACTGCCCATCAGTTATAGGAATTTTCCTCGTTTCTAAATTTTTTGTTTTATTTTTCAGTGGATGCCTGAACTTCGTCGTTTCGCACCAAACGTTCCAATTGTTCTTGTTGGAACAAAACTTGGTAGGCAATAGGCAATGCCTTTCATCAGTGTTTTTGATTTTCATCAAAAGTTGTAAGTAAATCGTCAAGATGACATTTTTTTTATATCTATTTCAAGATCTTCGTGAGGACAGGAGTTATCTAGGTGATCATATGGGATCTAATGTCATAACATCTGCTCAGGTATGCAAGCTTAACTTTTTCCCATTTTGAGACTCGAATTGAGGAAGCATTGGTTTATCCAAAAAAAGGGAGCTTAAGCAATGTGATTATAAATCAATGCAGGGAGAGGAGCTAAGGAAGCAAATTGGTGCCGCTGCTTACATTGAGTGCAGCTCTAAGACTCAACAGGTAGAGTTTTTGAACGCGTTTGAAGTTTTGCGGTGTTTCAATTCATTTTTTCCTCTCTGATGGATATTGAAAATGAACTCTTTCCTGATTTTTTAGAATGTCAAAGCTGTTTTTGATACTGCTATTAAGGTTGTTCTTCAACCTCAAAGAAGGAAGGAGATGGCTCGGAAGAAAACACATCGGCGGTCTGGTTGCTCAATTGTGTGAGTACCTCACTTTTGCTCACTTGTCTTGTTTCCCTGAATGAGAGAGAATTGCTAAGTTAATTTACCATTTGCCGGTTAGTTTCTTTGGAAGTTAAATTTCTTGAGAAGAAGAAGACTTTAATTAAGAAAAGTGAATAGATGATAACTGAATCCAAAACTTCCCATGTGAAGGAATTTGTGAATGTCCCCAGCCTTAAGTTATTGAGGAGAGTAATCAAGAAGTTGCTGGAAACAATAACTAGAAGTACAATGTAGGGACCAAAAAACATTCATGAAAATTAACTGGTAACCTAAAAAACCATGGTTAAACTTGTAAAATAAATGGCTAAGGGGGAAAAGATGCTTCTGTGCTCTGCAATACATAATCATAATGGATAACATTGTCTTGTTGTGTTGGCTTCTGCCAAGCTCTCCTGAAGACTGGGCCCTTATTTGGACCAGGAACAGTATGGGGTGGGGACTATAATGCTGTTTTTTGGAGTTGAAGTTACTTTTTAAGTCTGTTCTTTTACCTTTGTGGTTGAACTTTAAAAGCTCTAGTCCATTTCATATCAGCTTTTATGAACCAAATTAATCTCAAACTGCAAGCTTCTATGTTATGCTCTTGTACCTTTTCCATTCACATTTATTAATGTGGTGGAAGATATCTCAAAACGAGATGTCAACTACGAATGATTGCTGAGGATTTTTGTTGGGTCATCCAATAATTTTAAGTGTCAAGATGTTTTATAGTTTGTATATTGGTTCAATAAAAATTAAAAGTACATGTCAAGATGTTTTATATTTTGTATATTGTTCGAATAATTTGGAAGTGTCAAGATGTTTCATATTTTGCATATTGGTCCAATAAAAGTTAAAAGTGCATGTCAAGATGTTTTATATTTTGTATATTGGTCCAATAATTTGAAGTGTCAAGATGTTTTATATTTTGTATATTGGTTCAAGAAATGATAAAAGTACCCTGTCACTTAACTGCAGGAGCATTGTGTGTGGAAGCTGTGTGGCTTAGGGAAGATTAAAGCCAGGGGTAGAATGATATTTGCTCTCACGTTTGCAAATGTAATATTGGGTTGTATTTTTAAGGGGTTCAACAAGGGCTGATCAATGATAGCTAATGGTGTTCTTATGTATGTATAATAGCTTTGAATGACAATTTTTTTACCAGAGGGTAGTAGTGGAGGGAATTTTTCATTCTCTCATTTATTGTGTCCTTGGTAAATCATGTCTGGATGTAATGGCTATGGTGAAGAAGTACCATATGACTTTCTCTGTGTATCAAATATATCTTGTATTTTTCTTGATGCCCTTGAGCTAATGGAAAATAGCTGCTTTCTTCTTTTTCGTTTTTCTTCTTGAAACTTCCATGTTAATTTCATTGTTGCATGGCAAAACTAATCCTACTATTTACAATTAATTAGTGATTGGATTCCTAACCAACTCATGTAACAATAAATTGTCATTTTTATATTAGTTGATGCAATCTTGTTAATATTAATTGACATAACAATTTTGAACACCTAGTATTGAAATAATTATAGTTCATACGTCACAGCACTTGTTAATAAGAAGTTGTTATAAAAATTGAGATTCTTACATTATCCTTCACAATTGCCTTCTTGGGTAGTAACTAAAATGCTAGTCTCCTGTCACCATAGAGGAATAACGTCTCCTAACGAAGGATCTGTTTTCCATACATGCTAAGCAAATATAATACCAAAGCCAACGTTGCACTGCAATAACCTCAAACAAAAATCCCCTTTTCACTCCCGTAAAGTTATAACACTATGGGTTTTAATTTAGTATATAATATACTTTTAAAATTAGGTTTAGTGCTTTATTAATAGCAGGGTTATAGGTTAAATAAGATTACTCAACCTCAAATGGGTGATCATTGAACAAAAAGAGCACCCTCGTAAATTACCCTCAGAGAAGTGAAGTTTTACCCCTCAATCTAGTTTACCTAGAAAGATTTAAGCCAAATAAATGTTCTGACCCTGAAAAGTAAATTTTATTTTCTGTAAATAAAAGATAAGAAGGACACTAATCAATGGAAGGCTGGAACAATTAGATGGACCATAATGGCTTGTTGGCAGCTTCCACTCCCATATGCCTCTTCTTGTATTGGCAGGAGAAGGGGCAGTATTATTTATAAAGGGTCCTGCTTTTATGATTTATCTGATGATTCTGGTTGCAGAAGGTAGGTTTGCCTGAATATTTATTGCTAGTACCAAACCCACAGAATTTTGGATCTTCCATTGTCAAGTCTCATGGCAAGATATTATAATTGAGAGTGTATTAATTGCCTTTCACTTGTTTTCAGGCATTAGGACCCGCCAAGTGCCTATTCTTCATGTGTCTTGTGTCAGTTCAAAAAATAAGCCAAGTTTAAATTGGCCTTAGGATTACTGAGAGATGCATGTACAGTGACACCTTTGTATGGTAATTTGAAACTTTTCTTTACTTGGATGCCGAGATAATGTGGCGGAATTATAGAAGAAAAACCCTTTACATTCCAATGGGGTTGTTTTAACCCATTACTCAGATGGGGCGGGCTAATGATTATGATCCAATTTCTCAATAGGGATTTTGGTGGTTTATGGAATCTAAGAAAACAGAAAAAGAACAGCAAAAAATTATATGAGCGTGTAATTTTTGGATGTTTGGCATGATAGTTAGACCCATTGATTAAACTGTAAACACAATAGCATGTGAGAGTTTTATATTGTAACAATTTTTTTTTACTTTTACTGTAACATATGAGAGCTTTACACCATTCTTAACTGAAAAATTGGTTAAAACCAACTAAAGTCAAACAAAACAATATGATATATGGAGTGACAAGCAATCTAGCAGGAAGCAAGCTAGTTGCTTTGTAGATATAAAAGCTGAGAAAACGGGTGCATAAATAAGTACATTCATGCGCGTGTGTTTTGGAGAATTTACATGTGGAACAGTAGAAAGGGATTATTACAGGGCAAAAAGAGGACTAAAAATGGTTCGAATCTTAGGGTTTTTGTTTCTTCTTACTGAAGTGGGAGTCATAGAGCCCATATCATATTTTTTGTTAAAAAAAAAAAAAAGAGCATGTGAGAGTCATTGATTCTATTGAGTATTTAGCTATTTTTGTGCCAAAAGGACCAAATTTGAGACTTTCTTTTTCATTATTATTATTTTCTAGATTAGGACACAATTTGTAATGTTTTGAAATACTGAGATTAAAATGAGACAAAAAACATAATCTAAGGTCAAATATGAAACCAATATTAAGAAATTTGTCAAAAAGAATGAGAGAATTGTGTGGCAATGTATCAAAAAGTACTTATCTTAACAATGGCACATGTTTTAACTATTAGATTAGTGTATGATGATCAAAGGTTCGAGTGATATATACGTGGCTTTCTTAAAAGCTTTAAATGGTAAGGGTTGTCCCTACTTTTGATTTAGAGTGTTGGAATCATGCTTGAGGATTGGTGCTGATGCTTTGTTAGTCGAGGGGTAGGACCCAACAACAAGATGTTCAACCAACATTATTGTCAGTGTCTAAAGAGCTGCTTCTGTAGGAGGAATGCTAGTGTCATTCACTCCTTTTATGGACAATTTTTTTTTTTAAAGTTCATGTATTAAAAAGAATATATTACATCCTTCAAAAAAATAAAAAGAATATATTACAAAACCAATGAGTGAACTCTAATGATAAGACAAATGTTAATGATAAGCATTGTTAGTTTAGTCATTGGATTAAAGTTGTAACGGTTTGGTTTGCGAATGTCTATATTAAAATATATGACGCATAACGTAAATTTGCTTCCAATTGTTCGCCCACCCCTTCTCTTGATCTAGGGGCCATAGGGTGGGGTTGTTGACAGGGGTGGAGGGCTGCTGAGGAGGGGGTGCTGTGGGATGGCGAGGGCAACGAGGAGGGAGGGCGAAGGTTGGGGCGACGTGGGCAAAGGGGTGGCTTTTGGGGGCACGAGCAACGGAGAGGCCTTGGGGTTAGGGGAGTGGGTGTACGTGGTGGGGAGTGGGAGAAGGGAGATAAAGGGAGGGCTAGGGGTGGGCAAAAGGGGAAGCTGAGGTGGGTGATGGCGGCTGGGGGCGTTGGGCTGGGTTAACTGAATATTAAAGTTTTCTTTATGGATGACTGAGATTATAATTTATTAGATAAATGGATACAATTAAAAGTGATATTTTTATCATTAAAACTAACAGAGTTAGGTTTAAAGGGTATAAGTGTGATTAGCTTTAGTTAAGTGGTGTCTATGTTGTTTGGTAAAACTTGGGGACTTGCTATAATTTATGCTAATACGAAAATGAAGGCAATGAGGTCATTTTCACGGTTATCAATCATCGTGTTTTTCTTCTCCACTCTCTCTCCTCTCCACAAAATCACTCTCCACTCTCTCTCTGTCTGGTCATAATCAATCATCGTCTTCCTCGTCAACGCCATTGGTTCACCCCCACTCCAGAAACTTCCATAAACCACCACTAATCCCTCTCTCTCTCTCTCTCTTCATGGAGGCTCCACCGGCGAAGAGCTGGAGCATCCACACCCGACCGGAGATCATCCAGAAATACCAGATCCTCGAACGAGTCGGCTCCGGCGCCTACTCCGACGTCTACCGCGCACGGCGGCTCTCCGACGACGCCGTGGTGGCTCTCAAGGAGGTCCACGACTACGAATCGGCCTTCCGCGAGATCGAGGCCCTCCAGATCCTCCGCAACTCCCCCAACGTCGTCGTTTTGCACGAATACTTCTGGCGCGAGGACGAGGACGCGGTTCTTGTGCTGGAATATTTTAGGACCGACTTGGCCTCGCTGATCGCCGACGCCAAGAAGAGAAATGGGATCGGTGTTGGAGAGCTCAAGAGGTGGATGCTCCAGATTCTCTCCGGAGTTGACGCGTGTCATCGGAACATGATCGTGCATCGGGATTTGAAGCCGAGCAATTTGTTAATTGGGAATGACGGGGTGCTCAAGCTGGCCGATTTTGGGCAGGTTTGAATTTTTGTCGAGTTTGCGTTGTTTGGTTGAGATTTTGGTTCATTACCTGAAAACGGTAGAAGTAGTTTTGAGATTTTGGTTGTTGGGAAAAGAAAGCACTTTTTTTTTTTGGTGGTTATTTCGTTGGGTTTGCATGAGTTGCTGAATCGAGAGGAACAATAAGGTTTTTTTTTTTTTTACAGGGTCTAGTGAGTCTTATGGATTCTCCATTTGGTGTTTTTGCTTAGATTTTTGGTCAACTTATAGAAAAAGCATTCTGGGTTTGTCGAATTTGTTGCATTGAGTGGAAAAAAAAGTGTCATTTTTTACTTTGTTTTTTCATTTTTGTTGTGATGGGGTTGCTTTAGCTTTGGCTGTATGTGAAGTAATTGCATTACTATGGAAAGCTTAAGTGATGTGATTATCGTCTGTGAGGAACTTGATATTCGCTTTGTTCAGGCGGTTGGTACAGAGGACTCGCATTGTTGTTTAGAAAATAATAATGAGAAGTCTCGTTTCAGTTCACTGCTTGATTATCAATTTGCATATAGAAACTGTAGTTTGTCATCAGATGATAATAGGGGTAGGAAATTTGTTGCCCATTTGTAGCTGGTGGTTGCTCTGCCTAACCTTTTATGTTTTATCAGTGCTGATTAGAGGAATCTGAAGAGAACTTTTGTTAGAATGCTATTGTGTTTAGTATCTTACTCAAGATTATGAATCCGTTGCCTGGTTTTGTTTTTTTGATTAGTGTTTTAAGAAGTGAATTTGTAATTTCTTGCTTTTTTAGGCAAGGATACTGGTGGAGCCTGGATATGGATCTGGTGAGAATCCTTTAAACGAGGAAGAATCCATTCAGCCACTTGAAATATCTCAAACAGAAAGTTCATATCAAGAAAGGCACACGGGTCGAGAGCAAGAGTATGGAACCACGAGCAAAGAAGAAGAATATTTGCGAGTGTTAGATGAGGTAAAGGCCAAAGATTTCGATAAGGATACAAAGATTCATGACGGAGACACTTCTTGTTTAGCCACATGCACAACAAGCGACATAGACGACGGCGATCCCTTCAAGAGCTCTTATTCTTACGAGGCAGAGGAGGTTGGAGATGACAACAGAAACGGTTGTCTCACATCATGTGTTGGAACTCGCTGGTTCAAAGCCCCTGAGCTTCTCTATGGATCCACCGACTATGGCTTAGAGGTTGATTTATGGTCGCTGGGGTGCATCTTTGCTGAGCTCTTTTCCCTTGAGCCACTTTTCCCAGGATCTGCAGATATCGATCAGCTGAGCAGAATCATCAGTGTTTTGGGAAACTTGACAGAGGAAGTCTGGCCGGGATGTGCTAAACTTCCTGATTACAGGATAATTTCCTTCAACAAGGTCAAAAACCCGGTCGGTTTGGAAGCCTGCCTTCGCAACCGTTCCCCCGAGGAAGTTTCTCTTGTCAAAAGACTTGTTCGTTATGACCCTGCTAGTAGAGCAACGGCAATGGAACTACTTCAGGACAAGTATTTCGGTGAAGAGCCTCTTCCAGTTCCTTTACGTGAACTGAATGTTCCATTGACGAAAAATGCACAAGATGAGGATTCTCCTGGTGGGTGGCGCGATTACGATAACATGAGTTCAGATTCAGACTTTGATGATTTCGGCCCCACGAGTGTTACCACCACTAGTGCTGGTTTTTCCATTCAATTTTCATGAGCTCGAAGGGCATTGAGGTGTGTCCTTTTCTCTTTTTTCTTTTTTTACCAGATTTTGTTTTGGTATTCTTCAGAAAATCATAAATTAGTTTGGTAAAATATGGATGTTTCAAAGGAGCTACCTGGAGCGTTTTGTTTTACTGTTTGTGTGTGTGTAAAGCGTGAGGGACCTGACAACACTCTATTTTGGTGAAATTTGGGTCTCGAGTTGTGATTTGCGTTGTTAAATTGTTATGTTTCTAATTATCGTTAAAAAAAAAGAAGAAAAAACTATTATGCACCATGAACACTAATGATAGTACTGGCAACGAATGGACACATTATGCATATTCAATAGAAAGGCAGACACATTTGTGGATCCCTTCCAATGAAAATTATAAGGGCACAAAATCACAAGTACCTGTTTATAAACCAAGCTGGAGATTTTAAGCTAAAGTAAAATAAATTTTTCAGAACAGACCCGCTGGGCAGAGCTTTTACCTTTGCTTTTAACAAGTAGAAGATCATCAAAACACTTATTTTTGGATTCGAATTGGCCAAAAGTAGCCGTTAAAAAGCTTTGTCAATTAGGCCTATAGTTTTTTGCGATAAAGAGCCACCAAAAATAAATAAATAAATACACATCGGTAGACAAGAACCATTAGTAACAACCTTTATTTTATTTCAAGATAAGCGACTGAATAGAGCAAAGGATCGCCATATCTGCATTTGGACATTATACTGGAATTAAGAACCAAATCCGACAAGTCTCTTTGTAAATGACCCTGGCTAAAAAGATCAAACTCAACCATCTAACCTACACTATTCCCAGATACCCGACCAGGGTCGTTAAAACTCATCACAAGGTTTTGTCCAATGGTATAAAAAACCTGCCGTTTAAGTTCTCTCATGGTAAGTATAATTTCCGAGCGGGGGACTTCCGTTGCAACTTTTCAGGCATTCATCAGCAAACGCTTTTAGTAGAAACGATGAGGCTCCTCTATTCCGGCGGAAGAAGAGCTATCTCAATCTCTTGAAGTGATTTCCCTTTGGTCTCCACCACGTTTTTTTTCACAAACATGACTGCCATTGCACAAACGGTAGCAAATATGGAATACAAGAGTTGTGGCCCGAGTTGCTCCAGCAAGCGCAAGAAAAGCAATCCCACAAAGAAATTTATCACCTGGAGCAGCAGTTGTAACAGAAAATTATATCATGGAAATCCAAGTTTCACCGGGGACTCTCTTGTACTGAATGACTAACTCAGACTGAGTATGTAGGAAGAAAAGAAAAGATAGAAGAAAGCTACCCAATGCACAGACAAACAAAATGCCATAGCTTTTGACCTAATTCGGTTCGGAAATATTTCAGGGAGGAGGAGAACTGGAACTGGACCAGCTCCTAGAGAAAATGTTAAGACAAACCTGCAAAACGTTATTTATGGCGAGTTAATATCCTAAAATTGTATCTCCCTAGGAAACAATATTTCAAATTGAAGTTGGAAATATTGAAAGAAAAACGAGTGTCCTATTAATATTATAAGTTATAACCATGGATGCCCATGGCTGCCGCAGGGAATTAGGGTTGAATTTTATATTCCCGCCAAAGGTAAAACAGGATGAACAAGTAAAAGCAGTACTCACATAAGCATACCACCAACAGATAGATACAAAGAACTAGCATCTGCTGCATAAAATTTTGCTGCCGCAACTTGAAGCACCAATGACACCGACTGTAACCATAAAATCATGTACGTAAGCTTAGGCTTCCAGGATCAGAAGCTCTAATTGTTGATGTTTTAAATCATAAGCAGAGAAGGGCATTCACGATGAATCTTGGCAGATACATGTGTGGTATTTGACTACTTGGTGTATTATTGAGTTTTTCACAAATACAGTAGAACGTAAGATGGTCATGATGAAGTGGAGATTGCCGGCTTAAGAATAGTCCTGTATGAGTTTGATAAGATCTAGTATAGACTTCATTTCTGTCCCATATATTGTCGTACAGAGGTTTTCTATCATCGTTTAAATACAAGTTGCACTGGAAAGGGATCGCCTACTAAATTTTATAGTAATGAAAATGAACTGAGGAGGAGATTACCATGCCAAAGAAGCTCCATTGAAGGAGAACTTTCCTCCCCAGCTTATCCATCAAAACAGAAGCAATTACTGATCCTGAAAACAATAAAAACTAAAAGGTCAAGGGACAGATTTTAAGCTAACAAATCTGTCCAGAAACAAAACTATACCTGTTAAGTTTGAAATTCCTATGAAGATGTTTGCAAGTGTTGACGGTACCCCCGCTCTCTCAAAAACAGCCGTAGAGAAATAAAAAACAGCATTTATACCAGATAGCTGTTGTAAAGCAAATAGGGTTGACCCAATAAAAACAACTGCAAAAGGAATGCGTAAATAAGAAGAAAAAAGGGGAATGAAAGCAGAAGCACCATTGTTGCCAAAACCAAAAGAACATGCATTCACAATCCCATAGGCAAATATCGTATACCTCTAAAATAACGACCATCAAGCAGTTCTGAAAACTTGGCTGACTCTATTTCATCTCCCCTATCCAAATTGGATAACTCCGCTATTGCAAATTTGACATGTGATCCTCCAAGGAGCTTCTCAAATTCAATTTCTGCCTCTGCAGTTTTTCCTTGCTATAAAACGAAAGTAAGAATGTTAAATACAAGGTTGTTTCAGCAAACCAGTAATACAGCAGAAGCTAAAATATTTATTTATTAACTTCATCTCCTGTAAAGGAGAATGGACTTTGCATGATTGTTTAACCAAACTGTTTCTCACGTGTTTCTTTATTATGGAAGTAAAAACAAAAGATTCTCATTTCCATGATGTGACCCCTTTGGGTGGGAAAGAAAGAGAGAACATAGAGGGAGATAGTTTCAGCCAAAGCCAGCAAAACGGGAAGAAGATATGTTCCCTTTCTGTATCTAGGTAATATTAAAATTCCAAGGCCTTCGTCATTTCCAGACAGCAATATGAACAATGACATTACTAGGAAACTAAGTCTCTCTAACAAGGCAGAGGTGGGGGAAAAAAAGAGTTATCCCAAACACTTGGGAGTTTAAAACATTTTTGCCACTCAGGCATAGGCCGTGTTTTCGCACAAAAAAGGGAAATTACTGAAGTTTAAGACTATAGAATGCAAAAAATGAGTTGAAGCAACCTTATACAGCCAATGTGGAGACTCTGCACAGAAAATCATGGCAAGAGCAAGTATTGCAGCTGGAATTGTAGACACCCAAAAACAAACACGCCACCTGAGCACAAAAACAAAGATGTATTTTTGAATGGTTGAATATAAAGCGGAGAAAGGTGGATCTAGAATGCATTCTCACCATCCAACAATAGCTTTTACAGGAATTCCAATGAAAATAGCACCCATGAGCCCAAGGCATGTAGCAATTGCGCACAAGCTTCCATAAGTCCCCCTAATAAAAGCAGGGGAAACCTGCTTACAACAATGAGGAAAATTGGATGAGATAGAGCTACGTGCATAAAATGACATAGTGAACACTCATCCTTGCATCGGCGAGAAAGATATGCAATAACATTTGTACCTCTGTTACATAGAGAGCAGCTATAGGGGGTCCCAGACCCATACCAGTCCCAACAAATAGCCTGCCTAAAAGCATACCAGCAATTGTTTTGCTGGTTGCACTGCAAAATGCAGGTTTATCTTCAGTTTGTAAGGCTTTAACTCACTTAGGAATTTTTCGAATAAAGGAGGTAAGATCAATATAACTAGGGAGAATTAATTCTTATTACAAAACTACAAGAAGAAAATTGTATAAGATAGATGCTTTGAAATTTCTTGTAAGCAGTGGTCAGATCAATGTACTTAGAGATAATTTCATATTGCCAAAACTAGAAGAAGAATGTGTATAAAGATGCAACCATGAAACTTTCATGCGCATAATTAACATCATTCTTTAATTTAATGCTTGAAAAACTAATGTTTTAAGCAATAATTAAGCAATCAAAAAGGTACAAGCGAATGATCAGTCAGTCAATTAAGCTTTTGGCAACACAAGTTAAATTTTGCATTATAGTGGTAGTTTTAGTTTATAACCATCGATCTTAGTTGTATACTTCTATTATGATTAGCTCCCATCCATATGCCAGCCTCAGAATCAGTGTTGACTGTTAACACATAATAAATACATCATTGCTTTATGGACCTAACAAATGCTTTGTCCTTTAAAGACCCAACCCTGGCTTTCCAGACAAGGAGGTACAGCATTTCATTCCTCGACAACTTGATAACATGAGGGGCCTCATGCACCAAACTCTAAAAGAGCATTTCCTTTAGTTCTCATGAAAAGTATACCTTCCTTTAGTGCTCATGAAAAGTACACCTTCCTTTAGTGCTTAATCAGAATGATACGATCGTGATGCAAGCAGTTGAGTAATTACATCACCTTAAAGCTGCGCCAATAATCATAAGCAGTGAACATAGCTGAAAACCCTTACGGCGACCAAGCCCATCAGCAATAAACCCACTAAATAAAGACCCAATAAGGGCACCACCCAGACATGTACTCACCACCAGACCTACATTTCAGACAGAGTATTAAACGCAAGAGAATAGGAAGCAGGATGCCAAAACTAGAAGTCGGATAAGAGTCCCCATGGCCCACACATTAAAATAAAAAAAGAAGAAGAAGAACCTTCTGCCATTGTATTGCCTCTGAAACCAAGATCAGCAGAGATGCTTTCCAGTGGTTCGTTTACTACGCTGTAGAATACAAGCATTGGAAGCAAAATGAATGCCATTAGTACCGTTTCTTATTATCAAAAAAGCTACGTGGATAGGAGAGAAATACAAAGATATTTTATGTGCAAAAAAAATATGCAATTTCAAATTAAAGAAACCAACCCCAGATGGTAGCCAAATAAGAATGCAGCCAGGGTTGCCACCAAAACATGCGGGAGAGATAGCTTCCATGATGGGTTGGAAGTTTCTTTATCCGCACCATTCTGTAAAAGAGCTAAAAGACATGGCATAGTCAATTAGACCGGATACTCAAGGAATTCCAACATACGATTTATTTCCTTAAGCAACGTCCATATTATGTTCAAATTTTCCCTTCAGTTCCAACAATCATTAAAAAGAGATCAAATAAGTAATCCGAAAAACGAATCAGATTCATATCAAAGATCGAGCAAAAAGCTAGACTTTTCTTTTTCCTTCTGTTTTTAATCTCAAATTAGGAACATGAAAAACCATTTACCATATTAATCGAAATAGCAGTTTTAATTAATATGACCATGACCTTTAGTTTAATGGGCTTAGCACTCAACTCAAAAACCATGGCTAGCCTGAGAATCACCACGTTAAAAAACAAGAAGTGGGTTTATTTTTTTATTTTTTTATTTTATATTATGGTCAAGGGATGGTAATACCAGATTTTTCTTCCATGGCATTCGTATGCACGTAATCTCTTGATTCCACATCAAATGTTTCCGTAGAATCTCTCGGTGACACACGCTTGTACATCGACGCAGCTTCACGTTGTCGAGGCCACATTTCCTGGATTTGATCAATCATAAGGAATATTAAAAATTCACGCCTATTAAACCACCTAAATCACAAAATTTACAGTACTTTGATATTTCACTTATACAACAACTCTTTGCCACCTTTAAAAAAATTAAAAAAACTAACACCAAAAATCTTTGAGAGCAATTAGAAGTATAATTTTTCTTGTTTGGCAGGACCGTTAGAATGATTTTCTTGTCTACTTTAATAGTTCTGCTTTATAACTTTGAACAGTTTACATACTTACGCATTAAAATTTGATAATCTCTTTTTCCCTTTTTTTCTCTTGTTCTTTTAAAGCAAATTTCTTATAATTTATCGTATTTAACTTTACAACTCTTTTTACAATTTCAGCTTTCACTAACAGTAGACAACATAACATCAAAACCAATATTTTATCAAAGAATTTACATACTTCATCTGAATAAAATTACTCTCTCTCTCTCTCTCTCTAGAAAACCTGACTCGATCGACCAGTTCAGTTGCGAAGCAACTACAGGTCCGAGAAGTTTTCAAGATTTACTCTTTTCCGCATTTCTGAGACAGAAAAATCGGAAAAAGAAAATCGACGCACACAAATAACTAAACCTCAGTTCGGACTCCTTTCCCTCAGTTTCTCAGCAACCAAACAGGCTAAAAGAAACTTTTATGCTAAAAAATAAATTTAAAAGGAAAAGAAAAACAGCGAAAACAAAAGTAAATCGCAAGAAAACATGGATATCAGCAATTAAGAACAGAACAGAACAGAAACTTCAAGTCCATGGCGTTACCCTGTTTATGGCCGCTATCATCAAACGGATGTGGAACTGATCGCCAATCTCAGACTCAAGAACACCAAAAAACGAAACTTCTCGAAAACAGCTCAGAAAGTAGTTTCTCTCTTATAATAGGGAAAATTTGAAAAATGAAGAAAGCAACCGAGAAACGCAAACTTTAAGACGACAATTAAAAATAAATAACAAAGTAGGTGTTTAGAAAAGCGGTTATATAATGTCTAAAGAGTTTTATGTTATAGTAATTTTTTTTTTATTATAATATATAAAAATTTTATATTATTTATAATTAAATATAAGGTGAGAATTCAGCACTAAAAACCACTTCCAAATACCTTAAAAATAACTAACTTTAATCAACGTAATTAATAATTTGATTTCTCTTTGTGTCAATTAATCTCAGGAAAATGAAGTGGACGGTTAAGATGAAGCCAAGTGTCCGAGCTCGCAGAGAACTCATTAACTTTTTAAAACCGTTGTCAGCTTCTGGGAAGATGAACTACACGTCTACATTTCGATATCTGTGCTTTTTTTTTTTGGCGAAATGTGCTTTTCATTTTTTGTTTTGCAGATGAGGACTTTTTTTTATCATTTTTGCATAGGAGGACGTCCATCTTGCTAGACCATGAGTGTCAGCGGAGGAATAATCTGTGGGGCCTTTTGGGCCAGTGGTGGCCCCACAGACGTTTGATTTGAAGAGCATGCGGCGGGTGAGCACCCACCAAGTGTAAACTGTGGATAGACTGGAGAGAGCAGAAACGTAGAAAACAAGCGCGATGATTGTGGCGCGCGTCTAGCGCCGGGCCGATAAACGACAAACAAACCTCACATGCAGAGCTCATGACGATGATGAAGAGACAGGGAATTCCCTTAAAAAAACGCACGGTGGTCAAGAGGGGCCACGTGTGTCATTGATTCAGATATTTTTGAAACTACGGGTTAAAAAACTATTTTATCGTTGTACTTGAAAATTTTCCATTATAATTTATTTTTATTTTACCTATATCATAAAAAAGTTTTAGATTATAAAAATTAAACATAAAATGATATTTGTTAACTACATTGCCAAACACTTTTAATATAATCACTCCTTCAACAATCAATGTTAGAAGCTAATTCCTCCATCTCTCCAAAATAATCGTTTTTTGGCTTTTAGCAATCAATTTATTAACTAATAATGTTGATTTTTTAAAAAATGCCCGTCTTTTTTTATAATATATTTAAGAAGAATAATAACAGTACTTTTTTTTTACTTCTTTTATACTCTCGGTATTTAAAAGTTGACACATAAAATCTATTAATATAATAAATTATTATTTAAACAGAAAAAAAAGAATAAATTTTACGCGTCACGATTAATACATAGAATCTATTAATATGGTAAATTATTATTATAACAAAAATGGTATAGTGCATTCTATGTGTCAATGAGATAACAGATTCCACGTGATACAAAAAATGTAAAGAGTATAGATGAGAGTAAGAAAAAAAATATTGCTAGCCCTCCTCATTTTATAAACATCACGACAACTAGACCTTGGCAAATTTATCAATGAGAAGATTTGTTGTGTTTTAGCCCATTTTTGTAAAAGTCTGACGTTGATACACATGAATTATAGCTAGTATCGAACCTATGATAAATAGACTTGACTCCTGTTAATTTCATTGGCCCAAAATCTAAGAGATTTCTGCTTATCTTTGTCAATTATTATTTTGGTTATCTTTTACTTAAGAATGCAAACTGTCAAACGCATAATAAACTTTTACTTGCGAGGACTCGTCCTCTTACCCTTAATTCAACTGAGAAAACTTGGCACACAAAATGCATACTGTCTTACCTTTGCATGCAAAACTCAAAGTGTCTCTCACTGTCTTGCTTAATTCAACTGAGAAAACACACAAAATGCAGAATTAGACGACACCAGTGGTTGCTATTTTGTCGACAACGTCTAAGACATGAAAATGTATACTACAAAAAAAGACCTTTTCAACAACGACAAAATGCTAATAGTTACAATATCGTAGTAATGTTCTTTTTTTTTTTTTGGGAAAATTTTAAGGTTTTAGCAACAAACAATAAATTTTGTCCTTGGATATTGAATTTTAACTTTGTTTGAGACAATATTCAAAAATATGATCGCTAAAACTATTGCATTTTCCTTGTTGGCGACTTTTTTTTCCAAAAATTCCCAAATTTTTCTTGAATGGAAATTAATTATTGATGGCTAATTAACTAAATCTAATAAACATGATTATATATTATCATATAATTCTATCTACATTTATGTAGTCACGAATTTTATATTGCGGGAAAAACTCAATCCGTAATGAAATCTAAAACCGTCATATTGGGATTTTCTTAATCTATTAGGGATCGATGTTCAAAAATTGAATTTTATTGGGTTTCTTGAACACACAAACATCTAATAAAGAGACAGTTTGAAGCAGAGGAGAGGAGGGAAAGAGACGTTGCAAGACAAAAAAAAAAAGAAAAAAAAAAGGTTGGTTTGCCCTACCAGCTCACTAATCCCAACTGTATATGGAAACGACAGCTTCTTTACTATAACAAAAAAAAAAAAAAAAATCTTGATTGTTTGATATGAGTGACTTCAGATCAAACAATCAAGATTTATCTCTAATACCAACTCCAACAAACCGGAATGAGAAATGCACCACTTTCTACAGCACACCAAACCGGTTCACGATATTAAACAAGCCGTTTATCAGAATACGGATTCATTGTCAAAATAAAAAAGGAAAATGTTTGCACCATGCTAATTAGGCATTTAATGAATAACATGGTACATGACTCATTATAGCACATGTTTTGTTTTGTTGTACTCGATTTCGCTGAACATGTTGGTAGCAAACTAGATAACGACGTTGATGTTTCCATTATCTACTTTTAGTGTGGTTTTATTGTTTTGTTGGTTTTCATTTGAAACAACAGAGTGGTCTTTCAACTTTTCGTTACAGACTTTACATTTTGTTTGTAAGTGCGCATACTTTGTGGTGTTGTGGCATACTTTGGTTTTTTTGGTCACTTAATCTTGATCAACATGAGTGTTGTGGTGTGTTTAAAAAAGCTATTTGTGTGTTCAATTAATTATGGGTCTTTTTGGTTTTCTCTTATTGAAACTCAATACACATATTACTTCTTCTAACGTTTCAGTAGAACCTATTGGTGGTTCCTATTTGTGGTTGGGGTTAAGTTGCTAAACGTGTTTGGGTATTTTGCATCAAATTAATATTTGTATTTTCTCCATTTGGATTGCAATTACCTTTAAAAAAAAGAAAAAAAAGGAAAAAAGAAAATTATGTTGACCACATAGTATCACAACATTTTCTGTTTTATAGTTCAATGACGTGATTTGTTATAATTAAAAGTTTGAAGGTAAAAATAAAACAAGTTGTATAATCCAGGGATTAAAACTGAGATTATTGGCTCAATTATGTTAATATTTAATAGATTTGGTAATAAAATGACCAAAATAGGACAAGTTGAATAGTTTAAAAGTGTGATTTGTTATGTTTTGAAGTTCAGTGGTCAAAATGAGATAAGTTGCATAACTCAATTGCTTAAAAGGAAATTTATTCTAATAAAATTCAAGAGGACATGGCTATTAGGTGTTTGATAATTGTGGTCTAGACTATTTTTTTAGTTATGAAAAGTATAAAGCTCTCAAATGTTATAGTAATAATAAAAAAAATCACTATAATATAAAATTTTTACATATTTTATAGCTCTTAAATATTATAGTAAAAATAATTCTAACCACGTGTGAAACACCCTAAACTTGAGAACCATTTGGACAACTCTTGTCACCAAAAGTCTTTGCCCTTTTCGGTCATTTCACAGAAACATCCCGTAACACGGTCCGAGGGTTACATGCCCTGGAGTTGAAATCTCGGCGATCAGACCCGCGTACATCGCTCATCATCATCAACATTCAGCAAAAGAATATTACAAAAAATAAAAACAAATGAGCTCGCGAGACAAAGACCGAACGACGCCGCATCAGCCTCTTCTGAGCAGCCTCGTCGTACGGCCCTCTACCAGCGACGGCGGCGGCGGCGGAGGCCGCACCAGCGACTACGAGCCCGGCGAGGTTCGCCGCGACCCTCCCTCGTACTCCAGATCCGATCGATATTCCGGGGACTCTGGTTCGTCTCTTGGTTATGTTTTGCCTTTTAGTTTACTTTTATTTTACCGTAATTCTCAGTTGGAGTTGATTTTGAAGAATCTGCTAGGGTTTGGTTTGTGGTTTTTGTATCTCTAACGATGGCTGTGGAAAACTGGAAAATTTGACTTCGGATCTTAATTTCTGGGATGTGAAGTGTTTGGAAACCCTAGATTGAGATAATTGGATGGTTGGGGCTTTATTTTTGCTGGTGATCTCTCTCTATCTCTCCTCGTTTTTTACATGTTTAGAGTATGCATATCTATTTTTGTGGATGGTACAGTTAGTGCGGTTTTTGAAGTATTTTATTATGGTGTGCTATGTTTTGAGCCTGAGTTTTTGAGAGCGTAAGTGCTACTAACCATAATCTTTTGGGTGCTAAAATTTTAGTATTTATCTTCCATAGTAATTTATAATTACTCTTATGAAGAGTGGCAAAAACCTTCCCTGCTTTATTGATACGCTGCATTCTATTCTTTGTTTTTCAAGAAAGCTACGATGCAACCTTTCTATAATAAAAAGGGAAGATTTTTGTTATTATTTCTTATTCTTATTCATTGACTTTTAACATGTTGAGGATGAGATGGAGGGCTAGGAGTTTATATTGTTTTTCCAGTTTGACATGACTGTGTGCTTCTTAACTACTTAACTATTTTAAAGTGTTTTTGTATGCGGATCTAGTACCAGTGTACCACTTTAGAGTGTCGAACTGCGAATAAATTTTGCTGTTATGTGTTACAGCTCCAAGTGTTGCCTGCAAGAACTTGAATCTTGAGGAAGGCATGTTGGTGTTAGTTCAGTCTTGGATCATGGTCTTGGGGAATTTTTGTTACATGTTATGGGTTAATTGTGTTTGTTGAAGAGTACAGTGGATATTGCGGGTATGTCAATTTGTGGGGCCAAATCAGTAACAATGCATGCATAAGTCTTGTTGTGTTGTTTAATCGATGGTAATATCTGTCTAAAATCATTGGGTATAATGGTGGCGTGATTAATAAGGCTATAGAAATGCCAATGAAATTGGATTTGTGCGAGGGACTTCTTTTAATGTGGATGGCATGGTACGATACTTTTAGGAAACTCATCAAGCACAATTTGCAGTCATCCTGAGCTGTAATCAGTAAGGAAACCTGTCATATGGTGGCTGGTTGGTTGGTTGGTTGGTCGATTTATTTTGAACAGCTGAGATGATGGAAAATATGGGTTGGTTGACTGCCAGAAATTGGATGCTCCTGAATTTACCTTCTTGGGGTGTGACATTTCATTGTGGAAGATGTTCACTAGTGAACATTAAGCTTGGCAGATTCCTGACATTATGGATTCAATTATTTTGTGATTCAAAGGTTTTTTTTTTAATCACCGTCAGTTTAGTTATTACCATCACTTTAGTTAGAGTTTCTCTTTCTCTTTTGATTTTGATTTTGATTTTTCTCTTGGCTGGTCGATTAGGGTTCAGTTGGGTGATTTTTAGTTATACTGGTTTCTAGATTTTAGGATGTCATAGGTTTTGGTTGTATTTATCACTTTCATTGGTTGTGATCTTGGGAGAAAGCAGGGCAGCCTGAGAATTGTTAGAACTCTCAGATGGTCATCTTTTCATCTTCCCGCTACTTCTTTCCTTAAGTTATTGATGACAACGCTGGTGGTGGAGAATTTATTCATTTCGGTTGGATCATGCAACTATGCTGTCAGCCTTATATTTTTCAGAGTGATCATGCATTCCAGTGTCTTTGAAATCCACCAATTTGTTACAAGTAAAATATTGGGTGTTTGAGCTATTAAGATAATGTAGAAAAAGAAATGGAAAAATTGGATGGAAGTTATTTGTCATAATTGTTTGGAGGCTTGCAGTTCTGTGGGTCTTCTTTGCATGGTATGTTTTGTGTGGGATTGAATCAAATTGCACCGAGATTCTGCTTCTCCTTGCTGGATTTGATGGGCTTTCTTCCTCTGCATGTTGCAGATATGGTTGGAGGAACTTTCTAATTACTACCATCTAAGTGCTATTTCAAGTTATGGGTTCTCCTGATATATGGTTAGGGGCTGGTTCAAATATATTGGTAAAAGCGTGAAGTAAGCATTTTTGACTCATGAGATAAATGAATGTGGCTCTTGAAAGTAGGAAGTGGAACTGTATTATCCTGAAAGAAAGTGGCTACCATATGTCATGAGTACAAGTAAAACATGGTTTGGCTTTGCTCGTGGCCCTGGTCGTGCTTACTGGTATTATGGACCATTTGGTTGAGAAGTAATAACGAGTGCTATGATCCTGTGAGCTTCATTATCTGTTCCATGTTTGTAATATTTGTGCTACCCGGTGAGGAGATGTTCAGAGTGATGGTAACCATCTTTGCAAACTATGTTGAATTGGTCATTTGGGAGTTCAGGATCACAAAACTCAGCTGCTAATAAGTACATTATTCTTCCATTTTCTTCTTTCCTTCTAATTAGAAGTGGCTTATCTTTAGAATTCACTGCCTCTTTTCCAGGATATAGACTACGTGCAGGTTCCACTTCTCCTGTACGGCGAAGGGATGCTGATCATCGCTACAATTCTGATTTTGACCATCTGGCACGCAGCTGTGAAGTTGGTGGTCGGAGAGATGCTGGTAGATTTCGAGACTCTTCGCCCCCTTATGCTCGAGGAAGGGGGGGCGGCAGGCCATTTGGTCGGGGCCCTGATGGTGCTGAGTTTGGCCCTGGGCCGTTCAGAGGTGAGGGCTTGAGCAGAAACAATCCAAATGTACGTCCGAGAGAAGGAGATTGGTTTTGTCCGGATCCCCTGTAAGTGTTTCTTACATTTCTTGTCTAGCTTGGTTCCTCTCTTTCTTTTTTATGCGGGCTTGTTTGTTCATATTTCTTCTATATTGTGGCATAGATGCGGTAACCTGAACTTTGCAAGGCGAGAGTTCTGCAACAACTGCAAAAGGTCTCGTTATGGACCTGGGGGAAGTCCTCGAAGGGTTTATCCTGGCCCACTACTCCCAGATGCTCCCCCTAGACGCTTCCCTGGTCCTCCGTTGGATCGCTCCCCGGGAAGAACTATGAATGACTATAGGTCCCCGCCTCGTCCCTGGGTGAGGGATGGCCCTAGAGAGTTTGGTGCTGGGGGTCTGCCACCTCCCAGGCATGATGGCAGGTTTCCTGATTACGACTTGCGAAGAGATCGACTGGACTATCCAGACGACCACTATAGAGGGAGGGCCAAGTTTGACAGGCCAATGCCTGTGGATTGGGGCCACAGAGATCGAGGGAGGGATAGTTTCTTCAACGACAGGAAACCATTTGAGAGGCGACGGCCATCTCCACTTCCACCACCACCGCCTGTGCCACCTCCTTCTCGTGGCCGGTGGGCACGTGATATTAGGGAGAGAAGTCGGTCACCAATGAGAGGTGGCCCGCCACCAAAAGACTACCGCCGGGATGTCTACATGGAACGGGGACGAAATGATCGGCGAGGCATGGGTCGAGATCGTGTTGGTGGTGCATACTGACATAGGCTAGCAGCTGTATTTGCATAATTTTGTCTCTGTCAGACGTTTTTCTTTTACTTGAGGGAAGGATGAATATAGATCCCATGTTTGAGACTGATTCTAGAATTTTGTGTAGTTTAAGTTACAATATTTGATGTTCTAATTCAGCTTTTACATCTCCGTAATGATTTTTTTAGGGGCCATAATTGTTATTCTCATTATTTTTTGCTTGTAGGCCATGTAATGATTAATTAGTTATAGTTTTCCTGCTTTCCATCCAGTTGCATAAGCTCTAATTCTTAGCTGATTTTGCTTTATCATGAAAAGTTTTAAAAGGTGTCTGGCTAGTGGTGGGAATCATTAGTGAAAATCATTTTTACTGTAACATGTGAGAATTTTATATTGTAGCAATTTATTTTTTTTTAATATTTTATCTTTTGTTGTAACATGTGAGAGTTTTACATTGTTCATAACTGAGTTTGTGGTAGAAATCACTCTTAACCAAATAGGGGTTAGACCCTCTAGGTACACGCATCGATAATTGTATTTTTTGCCCATTTTCCAATTAAAATCTTAGATTTTAAGTTTTTTTTTCTTTTTTCTTTTTTTTTGAAATTAGTTGACTTATAGTTGGAAAGAAACCCACACAAATGAAATTACTATCGTTTTTCTTCTACAATCTGATATTCTATTTGTCGTGCGATGCGCAGATGCAAGGTTATGGCCTCTTATTTTCAAAGACAATAATAGGTTGTAATTGTTTGATAATTTCCTACAGAAAAGTAAACGGACTTTTCTACGAGAACTGGCGGAGTTTCTCAATTATAACAACCTTTGTTTTGGAAAAAATTAATGATCTAAAACCAGACCAAAAAAAAAGAGATGAAATTAGTTAGAAAAGCAAAATATTAGAAATGAAAATCAACCATGCTCTTTCTAATATTTATATATCTATATATTAAACAAATCTATTTTCTTTTCTAGTTATAGTTTTTACTAATTTAATTTATCAAAGTAATTATTAAAATATCATTTTATATAACCAATGATGAATCTAAGAATTTTCATCCGGGCCAAATACCTATAATAAATTTTAATTCAAACCAACAACTATAAAGGTACTACAATTGTTCCTAACAAATTTTCATGCTTTGCAAATGTTGTCTAATAATCTCATTATTAAAGTTATTGATAGTGTCTTTCAATATATTTAAATAAAGTATCATTCATAAACTGTTTTGCCATCAATTGCTTATGTAGTCATTGTTGGCATATAATATATTTAAATAAAGTATCATTCATAAACTGTTTTGCCATTCAATTGCTTATGTTAGCCATTGTTGCCATATGATTTGGTCGGGTTGGATCAAAGGACCAGTATTTTAAGCCCAATTCGTGAGTGAGGTGAACCAAGGCCATTAGTGTAATTGAGTGGAGCTCAATTTGCATGTCATCACTTGTTTAAGGGTTCAATGGATTCTGGCTCCATTGAAAAGAATACAGTCAGCTTGATCGGAGTGAATTGGTATATTGTTTAACATTCTAAAATCCATAAAGTGTTGGCTCATTTAGATCGGTGAGGTGAACTTGAGCTCAAGAGATGTAGGGAGACCCATTAAATCAAGAAGAGGAGCGTGGGAGTGAGGTCTGAAACATGCACCCAACGAGAGATGACGACACGAGTCTCACTAATACAAGCGTTATGTGATGCATCACTTTCACCATGTTGAGGCCCATGATCTCACCAAAGACCTCTATAAATGGTGAAAACACAATATCATTAAAGGCATCTGAATCCTCCTTTACTAAAACTTTACAAAAATATCTCCAAAATTGTAACTCTTATGCACATAGCCAAAAAAATGTGTTCTGTACTCATTTCATAATTATTGTAAGGAACAATGGACTTTACTCTCATTAAAGAATGAACCACTATAAATTCGGTACGTGGTATCTTTTACTTTTACAACATTTATTGTTTATATCATGATTTTGATATGTTTTTCTCTCAATTATTATATTAATCCTGTTTGTCAAGCTTGTTAGAACCTAATAACAATGATTTAAGAGACTAAATTCTCACAAAATAAATAACAAATTTTATTCTTAATCAGTTTGAATTTAATTGTACATCAAACGTATACAACCATTGAATTATGTCAACTTTAGGGGGACTATTGTAAGACATATGCCAGCTTTTAGGGGGACTATTTGTAATTTTTAGGTGATATAATATATACACATAAATGTAGGTTTGAAGAAGAAAACAAAATTCGAGGAGGAGCATGAGCCCCCTAATTTAAATTTAAGTAAATTTGATATTTATTTTCTTTAATAAATAATCAATATTAATGGGATATGAGGATTGACATTCTTTGTTTCTCATTCTCTACAATACACAAAGCTTACAAAGCGTTTGTTATTGATTTTGTAAACAAACACAAAAAGAAAAAAAATCACCCTTTACTTTTCTTTTTGTTTCATGCAAAATAAATGCGTCCCAAATTAGAGTATGTTTAATTTCCTATCATAAAGTTCCTCATAAAGGTAATTAACATAGCTAATCATCAAATATTGTTGCTACCATGTGATGTTTTAAGGCGGAAACATGAAAGCTAATATACTTTGTCTTTAACAAATACCACGATGACAACACTTTAGAGCTCTAAAATTTCTACAGTTGAAACATCCGTTATTTTAACGGGTATAATTTTGTAAAAATCATATGAATAAAATGTCACTTTAGCATTTTTACTAAGTCTCCGTAGTAAATATTTAAAATATACCTATCACTCATTTCTACCAACCTTGTCCCTCTGCATTAATGCTTAATTAAGTAGCCTCAACTACTTGGAGACATAGAATTAATTCACCTCAACTACCAGGAGACATCAATATGTTTTCTTAACCACATTTTTAATGCTTCCTTCATCTTCTTCTACAACTTGCCCCATTTGTCTCCTCAATTATGTTGACGTTATTTGCTAAAAGTCTTCATAGGAGACATGATAATATTTTCTTTTAATGCTCATTTAATTCTCTCCCACTCCTCAATTATCTTGATGCCTATTTATTCAACCATCACCACTCTTTTCTCTAGTTTCTCATTCTTTCCTTTCTCACTTCAAATTTTCAACTAAAGACACAAAGCATAAAGCTCTATTTGCAACCACGACAACTATAATTTTCAGCCACGTTTAAAGCCGTTTTGAAGTCAATTCAAGCTTGATTCTTAACCCAAACTTTGGTGTTTTTCAAAGGAGTTTTGAGGTAGGTTTTCTTTAATTCAAACTTGGTTTTTAGTATGTGTTTTTCTCTATCTTTAATGTATAATTTTCGTGTTCAAAGTTCATGCAAACTTCTAATCATGTTAATATGCATATTTTAGCATGTTTTCATCATTATTTGCAAGATAGGCTAGAGATATAGTTTGATAATGATTTTGGTATAAAACTCATGAGAATATGTTTATTATGATTCTATAATGCATGCTGTATATTTTAGAATGATTTTGAGACTTTGAACAAGGATAATATGCTTTGAGTTAAAGAAAAAC